>CM069157.1:39277131-39346173 GCA_035221665.1 Okamejei kenojei
TACATGAAAATGAGATTTAAAAATCATGTTATATTGGGGACTATTGTGTGAATGTTATTTGGACACTTAGGCAATTTTAAAATGTTTATAATTTCTTAAGAAATAGATAGGTGTTTAGATCTAGTAATTGAATTTTGTAATTAGCTACAATTAGGTAACTAACTAATTATATGCTTTAATTTCAGGTCATCCAAGTAAGATTGTTTCATATTTGTTTCAGAATGCTTCAATATATAATAACTGAAAATTTCATTGAGTTCTCTTAATTTTTAAGAAAGTTATGGGCTTTTGACTGTCCTGGATCACAGCTTTTGAGTTAAGTCAATGGAAAGGCAATGGGGAACAAGATGCTAATTTCCGAGTATGAAAATGGCCATAACATTTTTAATACTGAAGATATGAAAGTGAATTAGGTGTAAAATTAAACTTCGTTTTATGCTTTATCTGATGGGATAAATTGCAGACTTGATTTTTTAAATCTGAAAATTTTGTAACATTGCTACACAATGCCAAGATAACAGCAGTGACTGAAAGTAGGACAAGCTGGTCTTTGAATCATTTTGGGACAGCCCGAGGGGACATATATATATATATTTTTTCTTCTGAAATTTAAGGCAAAAAAAAGATATTGAAGTGGCGTTGTCAACCCAGCAACACAACGAGGTTATTATTTTTGTAACTCCACAAGCAAAATGCTGGTGGTTGTGTTTGTTGGTGTAATAAAAGGGTGAGACAAAAATTGAAATGAAAGGAACAATAAATCTACTAACTGGGCCACTAAATGTATACTTGTATAATTGCACAGGAGCTATGGTACGTGACAACATAGAACAGAGAACGATTCAGCTCAGAGCAGGACCGTCGGCCCACAATGTCTGCGACAAACATTGTGCCTGCACATAATCCATATTCCTCAATTTCCTGTGTATCCATATGCCTACGTCATTGATTGTATATTTTCCCCTTACATTTGACCTTCAGAAATGTGACACCTCACATGTGCTCAGATTAAACTCCAATTGCCATTTCAGCACCATTTTTGTAGTTGATCTATATCTGGCTGTATAATTTGACAGCCTTCCTCATAGTCCATATTCCCAGCAATCTTGGTGTCATCTGCAGACTTACTAACCAACCCATCGAAGGTTATGTCCATGTCATAAACTGGTCACAGGCCTCCAGACTGAATATTGTCCTTCCATCACAACCCTGTCTTCTACCAGTTCCGAACCCATCCGACCAAGTCACTGGTAATCTCGTCCATCTTAATGTTCTAGATCAGCCAACCATGAATGACTTTATCAAATGTCATGGATCAAAATCCATGTGGACAATATCCACCACCCTACCCTCATCGATCACCTTTGCCAACTTTTCAAAAATGTTGATCAAGTCAGTAGGGCACAACCTGCCATGTGCAAAGCCATGCTGCCTGTCCCTAATTAACCTGTTCTCTTCCCAATGGGAGAAAATCTGATCCCAAATAATCCCCTTCAATAGCTCCCTTCCACTGATGAGAAGCTCACTGGCTCATAATTCCCTGGATCCTCCACTTTCCTACTTAAATAAAGGAACAACATAAACTATTATCCAATCCTCCGGGGTCCCAACTGTGGCTAGAGAAGACGCAATGATCTTTGTCAAAGGGGAAAGATTTAACCTGTACCTATGGTGCAGCTTTTTCATAGGAACATATGGAACAAATCGCCGTGCATAGGGGGAGACTGGTCAACTCCAGGCAATTGACACTTGCCTAGATGTGCATCTTGCTCGGCATGAATGAGTTTGGCTGAAAGGCGTGTTGCTGTGCTGTGTGACTATGACTTTTGGAGTGTGGGAGAAAACCCACGCAAGTCATGGGGAAATTGTACAAACTCTGTACAGACAGCACCTCTGTCAGGTTGGAACCCGGGTGTCTGGCGCTGTAAGGCAGCAACTCTACCGCTGCATCACTGTCTCACCTGTTGTACTCTTTGCTACCATTGATCCAATGGAACATTTAAAACTGGAATCTTTAGAATTCTCTGTCACTAATCATTGAGTCAATGGAAACATTCAATGCATGACTTGGTAGGTTTGTATTTGGTGCAGGTGTCTTGAGTTTTGGAACAAAGCAATGAAAATGTTGAAGTGCAGATCGATCATGACCTAATGTTCCAAGGCTGCTGGACCCTCTCCCCCCCCACCTCTGTACTACACCGTACAAAATTATCCTGGCTCCATTCAATGAATTAAGATTAATCTTTGGAGACAGGTAGGGGCCTCATGGTAGCGTAGTGGTAGAGTTGCTGCCTTACAGCACCAGAGGCCCGGGTTTGATCCAGACTACAGGTGCTGTCTGTATGCAGTTTGTACTTGATCCCTGTGACCGCGTGGCTTTCCTCCAGGGGCTCTGGTTTCCTCCCACTGAAGACATACAGGTTTGTAGGTTAATTGGCTTTGGTAAGAATTGTAAATTGTCCCTAATGTGTAGGATAGTCATAGTGTATGGGGCGATTGCTGAGCGGAGTGGCCTGTTTCCACGCTGCATCTCTAAACTAGAAACTGTGAATGACTAATCAATCCATGTGCTGCCAATTAGATCCATGTGCTGCCAATTAGAAGTCAAAGGTCAAGTATGAAGGACAGCACAGGATACAACATTGACAATAACATATAACATATAACATATAACATATAACAATTACAGCACGGAAACAGGCCCTCTCGGCCCTTCCAGTCCGTGCCGACCATTTGTTTTCCCCTAGTCCCATCTACCTGCGCTCAGACCATACCCCTCCATTCCCTTCACGTCCATATACCTATCTACTTTACTTTTAAATGTTAAAATCGATCGGTTAAAGGGGACTTGATTGAGGTTAAAGGGGACTTGATTGAGGTCTTTAAAATGATGAAAGGGATAGACAGAGTTGACGTGGATACGTTTTTCCCATTGAGGGTAGGGAAGATTCAAACAAGAGGGCATGACATGAGAATTAAGGGACAGAAGTTTAGGGGTAACGTGAGGGGGAACTTCTTTACTCAGAGGGTGGTGGCTGTGTGGAATGAGCTTCCAGCAGAAGTGGTGGAGGCAGGATCGATTTTAACATTTAAAAGTAAAGTGGATAGGTATATGGACGTGAAGGGAATGGAGGGGTATGGAGGGAATGGAGCAGGTAGATGGGACTAGGGGAAAACAAATGGTCGGCACGGACTGGAAGGGCCGAGAGGGCCTGTTTCCGTGCTGTAATTGTTATATGGTTATATGGTTATATGGTTAAGTTTGCAGATGACACAAAGCTGGGTGGCAGTGTGAACTGTGAAAAGGATGTTAGGAGGTTGCAGGGTGACCTGGACAGGTTGAGTGTGTGGGCAGATGCATGGCAGATGCAGTATAATATAGATAAATGTGAGGATATCCAATTTGGTGGCAAAAACAAACCATATAACCATATAACAAGGGGGCAGATTATTATCTCAATGGGGTTAGGTTAGGTAAGGGGGAGGTACAGCGAGACCTGGGTGTCTTTGTACACCGATCACTGAAAGTTGGCGTGCAGGTACAGCAAGCAGTGAAGAAAGCTAATGGAATGTTGGCCTTCATAACAAGAGGATTTCAGTATAAGAGTAGAGAGGTTCGTCTGCAGGTATATAGGGCTCTGGTAAGACCACATCTGGGGTATTGTGTACAGTTTTGGTCTCCTAATTTGAGGAAGGACATCCTTGTGATTGAGGCAGTGCAGTGTAGGTTCACGAGATTGATCCCTGGGATGGCGGGACTGTCATATGAGGAAAGATTGAAAGGACTAGGCTTGAATTCACTGGAGTTTAGAAGGATGAGGGAGGATCTTATAGAAACATATACAATTATAAAAGGACTGGACAAGCTAGATGCAGGAAAAATGTTCCCAATGTTGGGCGAGTCCAGAACCAGGGACCACAGTCTTAGATTAAAGGGGAGGCCATTTAAGACTGACGTGAGAAAAAACCTTTTCACCCAGAGAGTTGTGAATTTGTGGAATTCCCTGCCACAGAAGGAGGCCAAATCACTGGTTGGATTTAAGAGAGAGTTAGGTAGAGCTCTTGGGGCTAGTGGAATCAAGGGATATGGGGAGAAGGCAGGCACGGGTTATTGACTGGGGACGATCAGCCATGATCACAATGAATGGTGGTGCTGGCTCGAAGGGCCGAATGGCCTCCTCCTGCACCTATTTTCTATGTTTCTATCTTTAGCTTCACAGCAAAACACACACAAAGTCGACATGATTTAAAACCCTGCTTAAACCTTCAGCAGGTCCTTCTATTGTGTACTCTTCCCAAATCTACTCTGACTAGCAGTTTCTTAAACAGCTCCAATATCCATCAGATAAGGAGGAAACGTTAGCAGATCGAAGGCTGCTGACTTGCATGATGTCTGAAGTATTGGTGATGAGGATTTTGCTCAGCAGATTTCCCAGGCCCTAACCATCCAAGCCAACCTCTTCACATTTTCCTCTCAGAGATTTTTAGGTAAATGGCCAAGGTTCAGTATGTAGGATACCAGAAGTTACAAAAACATTATTACATTGATAACATAGAAACATAGAAACATAGAAATTAGGTGCAGGAGCAGGCCATTCGGCCCTTCGAGCCTGCACCGCCATACAATATGATCATGGCTGATCATCCAATTCAGTATCCTGTACCTGCCTTCTCTCCATACCCCTTGATCCCTTCAGCCACACGGGCCACATCCAACTCCCTCTTAAATATGGCCAACGAACTGGCCTCAACTACCTTCTGTGGCAGAGAATTCCAGAGATTCACCACTCTCTGTGTGAAAAACGATTTTCTCATCTTGGTCCTAAAAGACTTCCCCCTTATCCTTAAACTGTGACCCCTTGTCCTGGACTTCCCCAACATCGGGAACAATCTTCCTGCATCTAGCCTGTCCAACCCCTTAAGAATTATGTAAGTCTCTATGAGATCACCCCTCAATCTTCTAAATTCCAGCGAGTACAAGCCAAGTCTATCCAGTCTTTCTTCATATGGAAGTCGTGCCATCCCAGGAATCAGTCTGGTGAACCTTCTTTGTACTCCCTCTATGGCAAGAATGTCTTTCCTCAGATTAGGAGACCAAAACTGTACGCAATATTCCAGGTGTGGCCTCACCAAGACCCTGTACAACTGCAGTAGAACCTCCCTGCTCTTGTACTCAAATCCTTTTGCTATGAATGCCAACATACCATTCGCTTTCTTCACAGCCTGCTGCACCTGCATGCCTACTTTCAATGACTGGTGTACCATGACACCCAGGTCTCGCTGCATCTCCCCTTTTCCTAATCGGTCACCATTCAAATAATAGTCTACCTTCCTGTTTTTGCCACCAAAGTGGATAACCTCACATTTATCCACATTATACTGCATCTGCCATGCATTTGCCCACTCACCCAGTCTATCCAAGTCATCCTGCAGCCTCCTAGCATCCTCCTCACAGCTAACACTGCCCCCCAGCTTCATGTCATCCGCAAACTTCGAGATGTTGCATTTAATTCCCTCGTCCAAATCATTAATGTATATTGTAAATAGCTGGGGTCCCAGCACTGAGCCTTGCGGCACCCCACTAGTCACTGTCTGCCATCCTACTCTTTGCTTCCTGTCTGCCAGCCAGTTCTCTATCCACATCAATACTGAACCACCAATACCGTGTGCTTTAAGTTTGTATACCAATCTCTTGTGTGGACCTTGTCGAAAGCCTTCTGAAAGTCCAGATACAACACATCCACTGCTTCTCCCTTATCCACTCTACTAGTTATATCCTCAAAAAATTCAATAAGATTCGTCAGACATGATTTACCCTTCGTAAATCCATGCTGACTTTGTCCAATGATTTCACCACTTTCCAAATGCGCTGCTATCCCATCTTTAATAATTGACTCTAGCAGTTTCCCCATTACCGATGTTAGACTCACGGGTCTGTAATTCCCCGTTTTCTCTCTCCCTCCCTTTTTAAAAAGTAGGGTTACATTAGCTACCCCCCAATCCTCAGGAACTACTCCAGAATCTAAAGAGTTTTGAAAAATTATCACTAAGGCATCTGCTATTTCTGGGGCTACTTCCTTAAGTACCTTGGGATGCAGCCTATCTGGCCCTGGGGATTTATCGGCCTTTAATCCATTCAATTTACCCAACACCACTTTCCGGCTAACCTGGATTTCACTCATTTCCTCCATCTCATTTGACCCGCGATCCCCTGCTATTTCCGGCAAATTAATAATGTATTCCTTAGTGAAGACAGAACCAAAGTAGTTATTCAATTGGTCTGCCATGCCCTTGTTCCCCATGATCAATTCACCCGTTTCTGACTGCAAGGGACCTACATTTGTTTTAACTAATCTTTTGCGCTTCACATATCGATAAACACTTTTGCAGTCAGTTTTTATGTTTCCTGTCCGTTTTCTTTCATACTCCATTTTCCCTTTCCTAAGTAAGCCCTTTGTCCTCCTCTGTTGGTCTCTGAATTTCTCCCAGTCCTCTGGTAGGCTGCTTTTTCTGGCTAATTTGTACGCTTCATCTTTTTCTTTGATACTATCCCTGATTTCCCTCGTTATCCACGGATGCGCCACCTTCCCTGATTTATTCTTTTGCCATACTGGGATGAACAATTGTTGTAGTTCATCCATGCAGTCTTTAAATGCCTTCCATTGCATATCCACCGTCAACCCTTCAAGAATCAATTGCCAGTCGATCTTGGCCAATTCACGTCTCATACCCTCAAAGTTACCTTTCTTTAAGTTCAGGACCCGTGTTTCTGAATTAACAATGTCACTCTCCATCCTAATGAAGAACTCAACCATATTATGGTCACTCTTGCCCAAGGGACCACCTACAACAAGGCTGCTAACTAACCCTTCCTCATTACTCAATATCCAGTCTAGAGTAGCCTGCTCTCTCGTTGGTTCCTCCACATGTTGGTTTAGAAAACTATCCAGCGTACATTCCAAGAAATCCTCTTCCTCAGCACCCCTGCCAATTTGATTCACCCAATCTATATGTAGATTGAAGTCACGCATTTTTACGGTTTTACCTTCGTTGCACGCATTTCTAATTTCTTGTTTGATGCCATCCCCAACTCCACTACTACTGTTAGGTGGCCTGTACACAACACCCACTAGCGTTTTCTGCCCCTAACTAAATGCATAATTCTTGGTAGGGAAGGCTGAAAATGGTTGCACTAATAGAAAGGAAAAAAGAGCTTCCCAGTTTTTATTTCATGCCACTGAAGGTAATTGCAAACCTTTTACTCCAGGTATGAGTGGTAATTTGAGCATAAATAGTAAGATTAAATGAGAACTTACCAGTTTGAAGTTTGATCTTTATTTTAAGAGGAGTTATGATGAGGGATTACGTGAAGACCCCGCCTGCACGCATGCGCGACATTCTTCAAAACAGTGGTGTGAAATCACAGATACCAGAGTGACTAATATAGTAAGATAAGAGAGAACTTCCATACCAGTTGAACTTTATAATAGAGGGTTTTGGGAGCAGAGGGCACGTAATCCCTCATCGTAACTCCTCATAAAATAAAGATCAAACTTCAAACTGGTAAGTTCTCATTTAATCTTACTATTTTACTTCGGAGTCACGTGAGTGACTACGTGAAGATTTCAAAGCTCTGTGATTTCATGCCCTGGAAAGAGTCCATGCTCACACCCTGCCATGCTAGGAAAAAGATGATGAACGTAATTAAGTCATGACACTGTGCTGAAAAACAAAGAAAGGTATTTATTCATACCTAAACAATATGCCCCAATTGGGTAATTTATTTTACAGAACTCAAAGGTTTTCCTGCAAACAAGTCAGGAGCGGCCACGGGTTTATTATAAAAGCGTTGAAAAGTTTGTTCATTGCTCCAACCCGCTGTGGCAAGGATGTGGTCCAAAGGAACTTCCATCATCCTAGCCGCCAATGTAGATGCAGCCCTGGTGGGATGAGATTTGAAAACATTAGTATCCACCCCCGCTGCATCTAATACCACCCTTAACCATCTGGATATGGTTTGCACTGTGACCTTATGGTGAGGGCGTTTATGGGTTATGAGTAAAGCTCTCTCCGTGCCCCTAAGAGTCTTGGTGACTTCTATATATTGCAAAATATGTGTCACAATGCAGAGCCGACTATCTGCAGGATAGGCCAGAAACTCTAATTTTTGGCCACGGTCGGTCGTGTTTGAGTAACCCCTGTATTAGAAAGGTTATCTTGCCACGTGACATACATGGCGTCCATATTTAGCTTGTGTAAGGACTGGACCCGTTGTACTGTTACAAGTGCCATTATCATTACCATCTTGTATGTTAGTTTGTCCAGAGTGAGCCCCGATATGGGTGGCCAGAAACTCCAGCATTTCAGTGATGGTGGCTGAGTCAATATGTAGTGTTCGTCCTGGTGCAGAACACTTCCCATTTCCTGACATATGTCAGGTACTGTTTCCTCATGGACTCCCTGCACGACGCTGAGATGGCATTGATCGTCCTGTCGGAGAGTCCGTATCCCAGGAATGGCTTGTTCAGAATCTGCAAATCATCAAGTTAATGCGGTCATGGCACGGATAACTTTCCCCTGTAACGGGGTGTACCAACAAACTCGGCCATTTGTTGATCCGGATGCAGGGTTCTGAGGCCATCTTTTGTACTGCTGGGAACCATGGTTGGGTAGGCCAGTCGGGAACAACCAAAATACCCGTTGCGGAGTCTTGTTTAATTTTTTGTAAGACCCGACTGATGAGGCAGAATGGGGGAAATGCATAGCAAAACAAATCCGCCCAATACAGCGAGAAAGCGTCCATCGCTGCTGCCCCTGGGTCTGGTTCCCAAGCAATATATGTTGGGAGTTGGTGATTAAGTCTGGATACAAAAAGGTCGATATCTGGTGTCCCATACCATTCTATAATATCTGTAAACACTTTCCGATCCAACATCCATTCAATGTTGTCATTGAATTTACGTGATCTGGTGTCTGCCACGGTATTTAGCTTACCTGATAGGTAAGTGGCTGAGATCCAAATCTCTCTTTCCAGACACCAGTGCCAGATATTATTAGCCAATTCATCAAATGATATCGACTTTATTCCACCCATATGATTTATATAGGCCACCACTGTGGTATTATCAATTTGTAACCGTACATGCAACTGGTGCATATCTGAGCAGTAGGCTCTGAGTCCATGAAATGCTCCCAGCATTTCTAAATAATTAATCCCTACTGCTTTAAACAGGGTTAATTCTTGTGTACTCCATCTGCCACCACAACTTGTGATGGTATTAGTTGCTCCCCAACCTTTAGCACTGCCATCAGTTTGTAATGTAACCGAGGGGTTCATGATAGTGATGGGGTTAGAACAATGCTGAGCATTTTCTATCCATCATTTTAATTCTGATTTTGCTTTCCCTGGTATTTCATAGGCCTATCGAAATGGCCTGCATGATTTTTGAGAGCTGAAATTTTTGCTCTTTGCAGATTTTGATAATGGAGAGGTCCAAATTGTGCTGCTGGGAACGCAGCCACTAATTTCCCAATCACTCTGGCTACTTGCCGAATGGATGGTTCCCTGATGCCAGTGAGGCTTTTGCATGCTACCATCAAGTCTGTCACTTTGTGTAGTGGCAAGGTGATAGAGATTTGAACAGAGTCAATAGTGAACCCCAAATAATCCATGGTAGTGGAGGGTTCCAATTTTGATTTATCTGGATGTATGATAAATCCCAGCTTTTGAAAAAGATATTTTGTGGCTGATACTGCCAATGTAGCCATTTCCAAATTCTCACCTACAATGAGAATATCATCAAGGTAAGCCATGACGATATGGTTATGTTCCCTTAAGTATGCTAAAGCTGGTTTTAATAATTTAGCAAACAGTCTGGGTGCTGATGACAACTGATTGGGTAAGGCCTTATACTGCCATAGCTATCCCATCCAGACAAATTTCAGGTATTTACGATGATCCTTGTGTATTGGTACTGAATAGTATGCATCTTTAAGATCGATGCAAGACATGTAGTACCTATCAGAAATCAGCTGTTTGGCTGTGACAAGTGTATCCATTTTGAAATGGGCATACTGAATGGAAGTATTTAGTTCGGTCAAATCTATAATGATGCAGCAACCGCCATCTTTTTTGTTTTTTGTAAATATATTAGATACGAACTCTCTGATTGTTTTCTCAATTACCCCTTTTTTGTTTAATCTCAACAGTTCAGCATGGCCTGCTGTTCTCTCTTTTTGTGAAAGTATGAACTTCCGGCTAGGCGTATGCTGAACTGGGATGGGGAGTTCGTACAGAAATTCAATTTGTAACCCTGAATACTTCCGAGTATGTAAGAATCAGAGGTAAAAGTGCTCCACACATGATGAAACAAGTGCAACCGTCCACCAATTTTTGAGGAACCTAAACATGCAATGTTTTTGGGGCAACCAGACCCACCTACCTCCATGGTTACCTCCGGGTTTTTGTGGGTTGTCACTGCCCTTGTTTCTTCTGGTGTAGTGTTGCTTCGTTGTGGGGTTGGTGCATTTTCCAAGAAGGCCGGGCTGGGCCATGGCCTAAAAAAGGCCGCTGTGCAGGTGGACCGGCCCTCAAGCTTTCACCACCAGGTGTTCTTTCATTGTACCGATGTCTGGTGGTTGTGTAGGGGTGCTGCCGCTGTTGATAGTGGGGTTTAGAGGTGTTTGGCACCTTGATCAGGCCTATAGCCTTGGCCTCTTCATCCAGGTCTTTCACCTGCTTCAGAAGGTTGTCCCCAAACAGCAAATTTGGCGGCTGAATGCCACTGGTCCTGCATAATCCCGCAAATTTGGGATTAAGTGCTGGTTTAATGATGCTCTTCCTATAATTGTTAATTTCAAACTGAGTATTACATAGTAATGCTAAAGCATCTTGTAGCTCTTGTGGCAAATCCACCCCATCAGCTGTCCTGGTCACTGCTGTGATCCCCGCAGCCAGCAGTTTAAGGATCCTCTGGAGCTTCACCTCCTGGCTTCTTATAGATGGGCTCATGTTGTCCCAGATGGGGTTGTTGACTGCTGGTACATTGAGAGAAATGCAATTCTCTGGAGGAAGGTATTTTTCAGCTGTAGAGTTTATGGCTTGCTCCTGCAGCTTGTTTGTAGCCATGTAATTTATGCTGGCTGCCAGCTTTGGATGTATAGGCAGTCCTTTCTGTATTGGCACAGCATGTTTATTTGCCATGCCCAGCAGTTCTTCTGGCACCCCTAACACAGATGACTGTTCAGCCATTGCCCCTTCTTCAGGGTCAGCCCAGCTCTGACCCTTAATGCTCCCCTGCGAAGAGGGTGAGACATTTGGCAGTCCTTGAAAGGATCCTGCCGTGGGTCTGCGAGGAGACCCACCGTGACTCTGCCCCTGCATAAGCAGGTCACGCTGGAGCAACTGCTCCACAATCCGCTCCATGCGGGAAAGGCGCCCCCCGTCGCTGTCCGTGAATGGGGTGTCTTCAGGTCCGGACCCAGCTGAGTCAACGGTCCTGTCCGACTTCCGGGTGGCTTTGCCGCCCGGCCGCGGTGTACCTTCGGACCGTAGCGGCAGGAAGTTGGGAGCTGCTGGTAGCACCTGCAGCTCTGGAGAAACGGCACACTGCTGGCTGCTTTCCATAGCAGCGGGCTTTGCCGCTCCTCTCCTAGACTTGCGCGACCCCATGGCGTTCTGTCTAAAACACAAACAAGCGCAGTTGCCACGCTCACCAGAATGGTAAGACTTACCTTAATAAGTTTTTTTAATTTACGCTGGAGGAGCGGTGCTCCTCCCGACTGTCACTTCCGCAATGCGTTCGACGATATGTCACGCATGCATGCAGGCGGGGTCTTCACGTAGTCACTCACGTGACTCCGAAGTAAAATATAGCAATTATAATACTCGGGCAAACAGGTCACTTTAGTTGCTCATATTGTATCCAATGGGGTGGATGATTGCAACCTTCACGTGATCCGCCCTGTTTCGACTAATGCAATCAACTCAATACATGAAAGAAGATTGTATCGAATATATTAAGAGGAGAAGGCTGTTCAGCTGCTCAAGATTTATCACTCACATAGATAATAGCTGATGCTCCAACTGTATTTACCTACTTTTAATTACTACTTGACCATTTGTAGTTATCAAGGGTAAACCAGAAAGTAGAACAGATTGCATGATAAGGTGGGATAAATTATGATGGAAGTGAGGTATTCAAAGAAAGTAAAACTTTTAAAGTATTCATCAAAATGAGCTGCTTAGAGGTTGTTTCTACTGGCTAGACAATCAAAAACTCAGCTCACAGTTTCAGGGTGTGGTATCAGCTATTTAGGAGAGAACATTTCACTGAAAGGGAGGAAACTTTGGAATTTTCCATCCCAGGTGGCTGCAGTTCTGTCATTAAACGTACTAATACTGAATGATAGATATGTGGACACAAAGTGAATATTCAATTCAATCTTTAATTGTCATTGTGCAGTGTACAATACAGAGACAACGAAATGCAGTATATGCTTTAGATTAAGGGCAGCAATGTTTAAAAGGGATCTTATTGAACAGTCTCCGGTTATTATAAGGCTATGAGTGGACCTGACCCGACATGCCTACTGTCTATTTTGCTCTCCTGATGTTGCTCAACCTGCTAAGTTCCTCTAGAAAATGGGTTGTCGTATCACAAGGGCTAGGGCTTCATCCATCTCTTGTCCTTAATGGACATGGCATACACCACCTAAATGCCCATCAAAAGTTCAGCATTTATACAGAACTATTTATTTCAGTGGAATTTGAAGTTTCTTGCACATTTATCAAATGTTCTATTATATTTTCTGACATATGGAGAAGATGTAACTGCCTTTCAAGAAGGATTGTCTAAATTTGACGAGGACCTGTGTACCATATATAGAGACTAACCTATATCTAAAATATACCTATGTTAGAATTCATGCCCTACATTTGTGTGGATTTTCTCAAATAGAGTATCTATTGACCACATTAAATGCCAAATACATATTTCTGGTCTTGATTTATAACATATGATCAATTTTACAAAACGGGAGGACATTTGAACCAAAGTTATCATAACAGCAGTGAACAGTGATGAACATCCAAAGTAAATGTTTTCCTTACAGCACACAGAACTGAACTGGAATGATCAACTTATTCCTTTGAACTCTGAATATTATGAACTATCAAAATGTATTGTCCAGTTCTATTTGTATCCATCAAACATTTCATTTATTAATGAGTCCCCTCTCCTGCACTTATGACACTTTCAAAACTCATGCTCTGCTGAAATGCAGTCATGTGACAACTACTACCATGATGGCACATTGACATGTCATTCATTTGGCACTCTGTTGATCATATTCCAACATAAATCACCTGATATTTAATGTTTAGGCTTCAAAGTCTTGACTAGGAAGTAACAACCTGCTTTCTGCCAGCTGCTATTTGGCTTTCATTCAAAATAAAAACAGGAAAAGTAATGGAACATTGCTGAGCAAGGGATGTCTGATGAGAAAAAGCTTGTTAATATTTAAAGCTAGATTTTCCGTCAGATTTTATCAGAGTTTAGATGAAGATCACCACTCAGAACATTAACTAGCCTATTCCCTTCCAATCAGTGGAAGTTCTGCTGTGAATTTGCCTGAGGTTTTTTTGTTGCAATAAAATGTTGTTTCATTTGGTTTTATTTTTCATATGTGGAAGTTGGTTTTAGAGTTATTGATCAAGCTGATTATTTATCAACAACTCACATTGTTTCACTAGAATACTCCACACTCTCATTGTAAAGTGATTATCATAACTGTTAATATGCCATAGATTTACCCTGGGTATCAGGGCAGTAATAGTGAAGACTTACTGATTGTTGGAAAACTTGGTCAGTTCAGTTCAGAGATACAGCGTGGAAACAGGCCGTTTCCTGTTTCCTACGGCCCTGTGAGTCCGTGCTGACCAGTATCACTGCACACAGCACTATCCTACACACAATAGCGACTATTTACAATTTTACTGAAGCCAATTAACCTACAATCCTGTACATCTTCGAGTGTGGGAGGAAAACCAGAGCACCCAGAGAAAACCACGCAGGTTATGGGGAGAATGTACAAGCTCCATACAGACAAGAACCCTTAGTCAGGATCGAAACTGGGTCACTGGCGCTGTAAGGCAATAATTCTACCGCTGCACCACCATGCCACCGGAAAAGTATTTTGTTAGAATTCATGCCTCACATTCATGTGCATTTCCTCAAATACAGTTAATACCTTTTGATGTCCACTTGTTTTTCTCACTTTTTGTAGCACTTCATCCTACAGCACCTAGACCGCCAGGGAACCTATGCGAGGATCCTGTTTGTTGATTTTAGCTCTGCATTCAACACCATTGTGCCAGAGCTACTACACTCCAGACTTTCCAAGTTGGCTGTGCCTGAACCCCTCTGTCGGTGGATCACCAGCTTCCTGACAGACAGGAAGCAGAATGTGAGGCTGGGAAAGCACATCTTGGACGCGCAAACGCTCAGCATAGGAGCACCGCAAGGCTGCATACTCTCTCCTCCCCTCAACTCTCTCTACACCAACAACAGCACTCCACAGACACCTCTGTTAAGCTTCTCAAGTTTGCGGACGACACAATCCTGATTGGATTGATCCAGGATGGGGAGGAATCTGCCTACAGACAGGAAGTGTCACAGCTGGCGTCCTGGTGCCGTTGCAACAACCTAGACTACAATGCTCTTAAGACAGTGGAATTGATTGTAGACTTTAGGAGAGCTCTCCCTCCCCTCACTCCACTCACCATCAACAACACCACAGTCACATCTGTGGAGTCTTTTAAGTTCCTGGGAACCATCATCTCCAAAGTCCTTAAGTGGGGGGCTACCATCGACTCCACAGTCAAAAAGCCACAACAGAGGATGTACTTCCCATGGCAGCTGAGGAAGCACAATCTGCCACAGACAATGATGGTCCAATTCTACAATTCTACAGAGTTTGTTCTCACCTTCTCCATCATGGTCTGGTTTGGCTCAGCCACCAAGCACGACACCTGGAGGCTGCAGCGAATCGGCCGATCAGCAGAGAAGATTATTGGCTGCAACCTTCCCTCCATTGTTGAACTGTACACTGCAAGGGCCAGGAAGCGAGCGGGCAAGATTATCTCTGACCCCTCTCACCCTGGCCACAAACTCTTTGAATCACTTCCCTCTGGAAGGCGACTCCGGATTGTCAAAGTTGCCACAGCCAGACATAACAACAGTTTTTATCCACGAGTAGTTGCTTTACTCAACAGCCAAAAATCTGTAGCCTCCCTTTGATCTGGTATTTTGTTAGTTCACATGCTTGATCAATGGTGATTTATCATTAATGTTTTATTATTATTAATGTTTAGTGTTTTCTGAGTCATTCGGAACTGTCAATGTATGTCATGTTGTTACTTATGGGCAGAGCACCAAGGCACATTCCTTGTATGTGAATACTTGTCCAATAAACTTACTTACCTTTATAAATGCAGATAGATGATGAACAAAGAAAAGACATTTAATAGGATGTGATTCTTTTCAGTGAAACAAACCATTCTAGACTTTTTCATTCCTATATGAATCACAAGGATAATAATATCTTTGAGCAAACAGAAGATAGTTGGTAAGCTAACAAAAGCTACTTTCAAGGTGACCTGAAGCATCTTCAAAGGAATTAATAATGGGACACTTTGATCTGATGGGCTTTTTACTGGATCTCTCACAACTATGATGAAACAAAGCACAACCAACTTACAGACAAAACATGATTCATTTACTAGCTATTAGATATAAACTATCATATGAAAACCTGTAGGTGTTATGTTTCCAGAAGGAATAGTCCTGTTGTACTGAAGGATCTAAGTGACTAGTGTCAAGAAACCTGTCATTCATTTGAGTGGAATTTAACTTGCTTCTGGTCCCTCAAAACTGATCAGTGAAAAGCAAGTGTAAAACGTCATTATGCACTTCTACCCTGCAACTGGCTTTTTTTACTCGAACTTGTGAAAATAATTTTACTCCAACTGAACAATGAGCTGATATTAAACAACCAGCCCCATTTCCTTTGACAATTATGCCCTGAAAACTATGTGATTCTAATGTTGTAATTGAGAATCAATCCCCTTGTTTAAACAATATCCCATGTCAGGAATCCCATGTGCATTAATGATCACAGCCACACACATGCAGCT
This sequence comes from Okamejei kenojei, assembly GCA_035221665.1. NCBI lineage: Eukaryota > Metazoa > Chordata > Chondrichthyes > Rajiformes > Rajidae > Okamejei > Okamejei kenojei. The sequence goes on from CM069157.1 coordinate 39,293,327, forward strand.
TGTCCAAACTGAATTAAAAATATGCATAACATGAAAAATAGGATTGTATTACTGAAGGGAAACACAGATACCAATTTGGTTAGGCATTTATATATTCCAGGTAATTCATATACATTTCCACAGCACCATTTACATAACTTTTGACATACTACCCCAGTCATCATTCATTATATTATTGATATTCGTTTTGAAACAGAATAATTAATTAGGAAAGTTCTTACACTGAATCTACTTCAGAACCAGCAGCGTTTGACAACACGGTGGCATGCTTTGAGCATTCAAGCTTTATTTTATACATCGGGATTATTTTTGCCCCCTTTACACACAATTTCTTGAGAATTTTTGTAATGGGGCAAGCAGCAGCTTCGATTATTTTTTGCAGCAATTTCTGCATTGTAACTTTGTTGGGTGAATGGATTTTTTTAATGTTTGTGTCACAAGATTTGTTGAGTCCCTGCAGCAGTGTTTTATTGCATTCACTTGTGGCTCTGTTCCATCCACACAAAATGTATCTGCCGACACACACACATCTTTTGAAAATGACAACATCAGAGTATAAAATATTTACATTGTCACGTGTCTGTGAATGAGTCTGATGACAGGACAAGCCTGGTGAAGGGCACCATATCACAGGGGTCACAATACTGCTGGTGATTCCTACCTTCTGCAGCCACTGTGTATTGTTGTCCAGGATGCCTTCCAGCTGCTGCAGCCGTTTTGAGGACCAATTGGATTCAACGGGTGAATCCCTCTGCAGTGAATTGGAGATGTGGTGGTCAGGGGATGGTTTGCAGTTCTCGATCTCGGGTAGGAGAAACGTGTAGCTGCAGGGTCCATGTTGAATCCGATGCTGCCGTTTGTCTGAGATGTCTGTCCCTTTATGGCTGGAGCTGTACACTGACACGGCCAGGAATGTACATACACAGCTCACGACTGGCAAGCAGCTTGATAGCATTCTGATCATTTCCAACTTACTTAAGCCAACTTATTTTCTTTGTCTACGGGATTGCTTGGTCATCGATTCAGAGTAAAAGCGTTTCTGCTTATCCTGATGGGTTGTGCTGACAGTTCACAGGCTTTATGCGATCCTGCCAAGAATTTGTTTTCCTTCTGTGACTCAGTGATAAGGCTCAGTATAGCTTCCTATGTCTCACAGCCCACATTGCACGGACAAATACGGCAAGCCTTCCATTGCTCCTGACGGTGAAGCCTCTTCTCTCTTCAAGCTGGACTGAAGCCTGCGCATGAAATAAGATATTTTGAGTGAGCAGGTTATAAGTCAGTGACCCTCTCCCGCTAGCTGATTTGATCACAAGAATGATTAGCACATGCTTCACTCTCTTCACCAGCTTCTGTCACAAGATCTGATAGATAACAGCACTGTCCAGCCCACACTATTTTCAGACAAGCACTAAATGCAATTCTGGGCAAATTTCCATCACATTCAGAAGAACAAAAGTGAGTTTAGCTTATTTTCAGCAAATCATATTTACTCTGCACACAGATTTACAGCACGGGCCCTTTGGCCCACCTTGTTCATCCTGACCAATTTGGGATGAACAAGCTAGCCTAGTCCCATTAGCCCGCATTTGGCCAATAGCCCTCTAAACCCGTCCAAACCAAATCTCTTTCAAAGTCATAATTGTATCCACTTCAATAGCTTCCTTTGGCAGCTGACTCAAGATACAACTACCACCTGAGTGGAAATGTTGCCCCTGAGAGCCTTCTTAAATCTCTCCACTCTCGCTTTAAGCCTGTGCCCTCTTGTTTTAGAATCATCCACCATGGGAAAAATACGAGCATTGATTTTATCTGTGCCCTTCATGATCGTGTTGCTCTCAGTATTGTCACCACTCAGCCACTTGTGCTCCAAAGTAAAATGGCCCAGCCATGCTGACTATCTCTAATCAGTCTGTATCTATCCCAGTACTGCTACATCTTAACCATATAACCATATAACCATATAACAATTACAGCACGGAAACATGCCCTCTCGGCCCTCCCAGTCCGTGCTGACCATTTGTTTTCCCCTAGTCCCATCTACCAGCACTCAGACCATATCCCTCCATTCCCTTCCCGTCCATATACCTATCCACTTTACTTTTAAAGTATATTTTATAGGTATCTTGCCCATAAGAATCCCTTCCAACCATCTGCCCACCACTGATGCCAGGCTTGCCAGCCTGTAGGTCCTTGTCTTGCCTTGCTGCTCTTCTTAAGTAATGATACAACATTGTTGGGGTGACACAGTAGCACAGCAGTAGAGCTGCTGCCTTACAGTGCCAGAAACCCGGGTTGCACATTCTGTCTGTGACCACGTAGATTTTATCCGAGTTTAGATTAGTTTAGTTTAGAGATACAGTGTGGAAACAAGCCCTTTGGCCCACCGGGCCCACACCCACCAGCGAACCCCACACATTAACACTATCCTACACACACTAGGGACAAATTTTACATTAACCAATTATTAAGCCAATTAACCTACAAACCTGTACGTCTTTGGAGTGTGGGAGGAAACCGAAGGTCTCTGAGAAAACCCATGCCATCGTGGGGAGAATGTACAAGCTCTGTACAGAACAGTACCGATAGTAAGGATCAAATTCTGGTCTTTGGCACTGTAAGGCAGCAACTCTACTGTTGCGCCACACCCCCTGGGTGTTTTGGTTTTGTCCCACATCCAAAGACAAGTAGGTTTGTAGGTTAATTGGCTTCTATGAATTACCACGTGTGTAGGATATAAAACTAGTGTATGGATGATCGATGGTCAGCATGGACATGATGGGCCAAATGGCTTGATTTCCAAGCTGTATCTCTAAACTAACCTCTAAACAGGTGTCGGGGTTATGGGGAGAAGGCAGGAGAATGGGGTTAGGAGGGAGAGATATATCAGCCATGATTGAATGTTGGAGTAGACGATGGCACGAATGGCCTAATTCTTCTATTACTCATGACCTTATGAACCTAAATTTATCACCCTCCAGTCTTCTATAAAATATATTATCAAAATTCTACATCAGATTATCAGATAACTTTAATGGAAATGATTCAATTAAATGTAAAAATAATTAATTAACCTTCCCATTCCTTACAGGATCTTTTGACAATGGACTTCTGAAAGATAGTTGGGCTTCCTTTTGATGAGCAAAAATATAGTATTGATGAGTAAAAGACTTGATCTAATATTTCTTTAAAGCATACTAATCTTCACTCAATGTTTCCAAACAACTTTCTGCTTTAGTTTTAAATCTCCACAACCCCCCCTGCCTCATAATAATATTCTATTCCAATAATTTGTTACTAACCAACCACCAATCCTAAAATAAATATATTGCCTTTCGCACCATAGTCCCAGAGTAATCAACCTTTCACAGGGACATTTGAATTGTAGTTCAATTGTTAGAAACTTGGTAGCTAATTTGCAATGCTCCGGCCACAGCAATATGATAATGAACACAGAAATCTGTTTTACTCAAAATGAGAAATGAATATATATTGACCAGGATATAAATATAATCTCCATAGTCATCTACAAACTAAATACTATTCAGCAACAAACTCCTTGCCAGATTATTTATTTTTCCCAATCCATTGACTAATTTCAGTTCTCTCCATCAATTAATTAACTGTCTGACCTTGAAACATAGAAACATAGAAACATAGAAATTAGGTGCAGGAGCACCGCCATTCAATACGATCATGGCTGATCATCCAACTCAATATCCTGTACCTGCCTTCTCTCCATACTCCCTGATCCCTTCAGCCACAAGAACCACATCCAACCCCCTCTTAAATATGGCCAACGAACTGGCCTCAACTACCTTCTGTGGCAGAGAATTCCACAGATTCATCACTCTCTGTGTGAAAAACGATTTTCTCATCCCTGTCCTAAAAGACTTCCCCCTTATCCATAAACTGTGACCCCTTGTCCTGGACTTCCCCAACATCGGGAACAATCCTCCTGCATCTAGCCTGTCCAATCCCTTAAGAATTTTGTAAGTCTCTATGAGATCACCCCTCAATCTTCTAAATTGCAGCGAAGTACAAGCCGAGTCTATCCAGTCTTTCTTCATATGGAAGTCGTGCCATCCCAGGAATCAGTCTGGTGAACCTTCTCTGTACTCCCTCTATGGCAAGAATGTTTTTCCTCAGATTACGAGACCAAAACTGTACGCAATACTCCAGGTGTGGCCTCACCAAGACCCTGTACAACTGCAGTAGAACCTCCCTGCTCTTGTACTCAAATCCTTTTGCTATGAATGCCAACATACCATTCGCTTTCTTCACAGCCTGCTGCACCTGCATGCCTACTTTCAATGACTGGTGTACCATGACACCCAGGTCTCGCTGCATCTTCCCTTTTCCTAATCGGTCACCATTCAAATAATAGTTTACTTTCCTGTTTTTGCCACCAAAGTGGATAACCTCACATTTATCCACATTATACTGCATCTGCCATGCATTTTCCCACTCACCCAGACTATCCAAGTCATCCTGCAGTCTCCTAGCATCCTCCTCACAGCTAACACTGCCCCCCAGCTTCGTGTCATCCGCAAATTTCGAGATGTTGCATTTAATTCCCTCGTCCAAATCATTAATGTATATTGTAAATAGCTGGGGTCCCAGCACTGAGCCTTGCGGCACCTCACTAGTCACTGTCTGCCATCCTGAAAAGGACCCGTTCACTTCTACTCTTTGCTTCCTGTCTGCCAGCCAGTTCTCTATCCACATCAATACTGAACCACCAATACCGTGTGCTTTAAGTTTGTATACCAATCTCTTGTGTGTGACCTTGTCGAAAGCCTTCTGAAAGTCCAGATACAACACATCCACTGCTTCTCCCTTATCCACTCTACTAGTTACATCCTCAAAAAATTCAATAAGATTCGTCAGACATGATTTACCCTTCGTAAATCCATGCCGACTTTGTCCAATGATTTCACCACTTTCCAAATGCGCTGCTATCCCATCTTTAATAATTGACTCTAGCAGTTTCCCCACTACCGATGTTAGACTAACTGGTCTGTAATTCCATGTTTTCTCTCTCCCTCCCTTTTTAAAAAGTGGGGTTACATTAGCTACCCTACAATCCTCAGGAACTACTCCAGAATCTAAAGAGTTTTGAAAAATTATCACTAAGGCGTCTGCTATTTCTGGGGCTACTTCCTTAAGTACCCTGGGATGCAGCCTATCTGGCCCTGGGGATTTATCGGCCTTTAACCCATTCAATTTACCTAACACCACTTTCCGGCTAACCTGGATTTCACTCATTTCCTCCATCTCATTTGACCCGCGATCCCCTGCTATTTCCGGCAAATTATTTATGTCTTCCTTAGTGAAGACAGAACCAAAGTAGTTATTCAATTGGTCTGCCATATCCTTGTTCCCCATGATCAATTCACCCGTTTCTGACTGCAAGGGACCTACATTTGTTTTAACTAATCTTTTGCGCTTCACATATCGATAAAAATTTTGCAGTCAGCTTTTATGTTTCCTGTCCGTTTTCTTTCATACTCCATTTTCCCTTTCCTAATTAAGCCCTTTGTCCTCCTCTGTTGGTCTCTGAATTTCTCCCAGTCCTCTGGTAGGCCGCTTTTCTGGCTAATTTATACGCTTCATCTTTTTCTTTGATAATAACCCCTATTTCCCTCGTTATCCACGGATGCGCCACCTTCCCTGATTTATTCTTTTGCCATACTGGGATGAACAATTGTTGTAGTTCATCCATGCAGTCTTTAAATGCCTTCCATTGCATATCCACCATCAACCCTTCAAGAATCATTTGCCAGTCGATCTTGGCCAATAATAGTTTACTTTCCTGTTTTTGCCACAAAAGTGGATAACCTCACATTTATCCACATTATACTGCATCTGCCATGCATTTGCCCACTCACCCAGACTATCCAAGACATCCTGCAGTCTCCTAGCATCCTCCTCACAGCTAACACTGCCCCCCAGCTTTGTGTCATCCGCAAATTTCAAGATGTTGCATTTAATTCCCTCGTCCAAATCATTAATGTATATTGTAAATAGCTGGGGTCCCAGCACTGAGCCTTGCGGCACCCCACTAGTCACTGTCTGCCATCCTGAAAAGGACCCGTTTACTCCTACTCTTTGCTTCCTGTCTGCCAGCCAGTTCTCTATCCACATCAATACTGAACCACCAATACCGTGTGCTTTAAGTTTGTATACCAATCTCTTGTGTGGGACCTTGTCGAAAGCCTTCTGAAAGTCCAGATACAACACATCCACTGCTTCTCCCTTATCCACTCTACTAGTTACATCCTCAAAAAATTCAATAAGATTCGTCAGACATGATTTACCCTTCGTAAATCCATGCCGACTTTGTCCAATGATTTCTCCACTTTCCAAATGCGCTGCTGTCCCATCTTTAATAATTGACTCTAGCAGTTTCCCCACTACCGATGTTAGACTAACTGGTCTGTAATTCCATGTTTTCTCTCTCCCTCCCTTTTTAAAAAGTGGGGTTACATTAGCTACCCTCCAATCCTCAGGAACTACTCCAGAATCTAAAGAGTTTTGAAAAATTATCACTAAGGCGTCTGCTATTTCTGGGGCTACTTCCTTAAGTACCCTGGGATGCAGCCTATCTGGCCCTGGGGATTTATCGGCCTTTAACCCATTCAATTTACCCAACACCACTTTCCGGCTAACCTGGATTTCACCAATTTCCTCCATCTCATTTGACCCGCGATCCCCTGCTATTTCCGGCAAATTATTTATGTCTTCCTTAGTGAAGACAGAACCAAAGTAGTTATTCAATTGGTCTGCCATGTCCTTGTTCCCCATGATCAATTCACCCGTTTCTGACTGCAAGGGACCTACATTTGTTTTAACTAATCTTTTGCGCTTCACATATCGATAAAAATTTTGCAGTCAGCTTTTATGTTTCCTGCCAGTTTTCTTTCATACTCCATTTTCCCTTTCCTAATTAAGCCCTTTGTCCTCCTCTGTTGGTCTCTGAATTTCTCCCAGTCCTCTGGTAGGCTGCTTTTTCTGGCTAATTTGTACGCTTCATCTTTTTCTTTGATACTATCCCTGATTTCCCTCGTTATCCACGGATGCGCCACCTTCCCTGATTTATTCTTTTGCCATACTGGGATGAACAATTGTTGTAGTTCATCCATGCAGTCTTTAAATGCCTTCCATTGCATATCCACCATCAACCCTTCAAGAATCATTTGCCAGTCGATCTTGGCCAATTCACGTCTCATACCCTCAAAGTTACCTTTCTTTAAGTTCAGGACCCGTGTTTCTGAATTAACAATGTCACTCTCCATCCTAATGAAGAACTCAACCATATTATGGTCACTCTTGCCCAAGGGGCCACGTACAACAAGGCTGCTAACTAACCCTTCCTCATTACTCAATATCCAGTCTAGAATAGCCTGCTCTCTCGTTGGTTCCTCCACATGTTGGTTTAGATAACTATTCCGCATACATTCCAAGAAATCCTCTTCCTCAGCACCCCTGCCAATTTGATTCACCCAATCTATATGTAGATTGAAGTCACCCATTATAACGGTTTTACCTTTGTTGCACGCATTTCTAATTTCCTGTTTGATATCATGCCCAACTCCAACTACTGTTAGGTGGCCTGTACACAACACCCACTAGCGTTTTCTGCCCCTTAGTGTTTTGCAGCTCCACCCATATCGATTCCACATCCTCCAAGCTAATGTCATTCCTTTCTATTGCGTTAATCTCCACTCTAACCAGCAACGCTACCCCACCTCCTTTTCCTCTCTGTCTATCCTTCCTGAATATTGAATATCCCTGGATGTTCAGCTCCCTGGAGCCATGTCTCCGTGATCCCATCTGAAGGAAAGGAAGGAAACCATTCATGCTTACTAGATCTAGCCTCTACATGATTGCAGGCCTACCAATGTGATTGACTCTTTAAGTCTCTGAAATGACTGAGCATGTCATTCTGATGCATCATAACTATTATAATAAAGCATACCAAGGGAGAAGGTTGAGGAATCATGGATCAGCAACCTAGGCTTAGAATCTATGGTACCCATCAGCCCTTCTAGCTTAGACAAAGCTTCGCACACACCTCCTGCTATCTTGTCCATTGCATTTGGTGCTCCTAATTTGGCCTCCTTTACATCAACGAGATCAAGCATAGAGTAAGCGACCATTTTGTCAACCACTTGCACCGTCTGCCAAAGCCTGCTGAATCTCCCAGTTACCAACCATTTGAACTTCCCTTCCCATTCCACACAGACCTTTCTGTCCTTGGCATCCTCCATTGTCAGACTGAGGCCACATGAAAACTGAAAGAACACCACCTCTAATTCTGATTGAATAGCTTACTACCCAATGGGTATGAACATTCAATATTCCACCCCAACCCCTTCCAGTTTCCTGTGCCCCTTACCTGCACCCATCTCTCCTGCCATCTCCCGCAACCCCAGTCACTGTTCTTCCCACACCCTCCCACTACATCCTCTTACATCCTGGTCCATATTTCCTTTTATTCCCTCTTTCCCATATTCCCATCCATATCCCTCCATTCGGCTTTACACTTCACTCCTCTTCTTTCCTATCTGGCACCCAGAGGTTACCTAAAATTGGAGAATTCAATTAGGCCACATGCAAACTGGAGGAACAGCCATCTCATATTCTGCTTGGGTAGTTTACAACCCAACAGTATGAAGTTTGAATGCTCCAATTTTAGGTAATCTCTCACAAGCCCTACCCCCACCCCCAACCTCACCCTCCTCTCTTTCCCCTCCCTCCTCGCCCCTCTATGTCCCACCTGGACCCACCTATTCCTCACCTCCACCCAATACCTGAACCCCACTCCCCCAAATAAATTCCTCCATCCGGCTTTACAATCCACTGTGCTTTAAAAACATACCCAAGATGCTATAGTAACACAATGGCCCAGGCAGTATCACTGGAGAAAATGTATTAGTGACGTTTAGGTTAGGGTTCAGCCCTGAGTTGCCTGACCCCTGAGTTACTCCAGCATCTTGTGGCTATCTTGGGTATATACCAGCATCTGCAGTTCCTTTTTATTACCACAATTCTTTAAACTTGTCTCACATCTTCCTTTCATATATCTGGCCTTTGCTCCACCCATTTGCTGTGTCGATCTATTACCTGCACTCTCTGTCCTACCTCTCACCCTTCCCCGCTCTCTTCTCCCCAACCCCAATCAGTCTGAAGACGGGTCTCGACATGAAACGTCATCTATCCATGTTCTCCAGGGATGCTGGTGACCTGCTGAGTTATTCCAGCACTGTAGCTATCTCTCCTTGCATCCCATACGATCTAATTGTAATTGTAATTGTTATTGTAATTAATTTATTAGCCAAGTATGTAAAAACATACAAGGAATTTGATTTGGCATAGTCATACTAAAAAAGCAGCAAGACACACAACTACATAACAAATAACATAAACATCCACCACAGCGCACTGTGATGGAAGGCAATAACGTATTATCTTCTTCCCTCCTTTTCTCCTGTGGTCGGGGAAGTCGAACCATCTGCAGCCGGCCATCGAAACTCCCATGTCGGGGCGATCGTAGCTCTCATGATCAGGGCGATCGAAGCTCCTGCGGTTGGAGCTCCCGGTCAATCCCCAGCAAGAGGCCGCTTGATCAAACAGGTATGAACAGTCTGACAAAGGGCCTACATCTGGAAACTTTAACTATTTCCCTTTGCACAGATTTGCACGACGTGCTGAGGGTTTATGGCAGTTTCTGTTTTTATTTCATGTTTTCTGTGTAGATTGGAAAATATGTGTCCCCTAGTCGATATGTAAAGAATTGGATGTTTTCTTTATTGTCATTCTTTATTTTAGGGGGGGGGGGATGTTTTAAATTAACTGGGTTTTTTCCTACATTTCAACAGCAATATTAACAAAAGGTATAAATCACTTTATTGACTAATATGGTTTTGAATGTCATGCATTGTAAAAGAGCTGAATAATAGAGTTGGTCTTGCAAAAGTGCTGATCATTTTTATAAATAGATTTTGATCTTCGAAACTGAAAAAAAAAATTAGAATATGTAATGAGTAAGTCCAATGCAAATGCATCAGGTAGATTTGGTCAAATGAGGCAAAAAGGCCTAATAAGCAGGCACAGTGGTGCAATGGTGGAGCTGCTGCCAGCACCTGAATCATCAAATTGATCTTGACTACGGGTGCTGTCTGTACAGAGTTTGCATGTTCTCCCAGTGACCTGCATGGGTTTTCTTCAGGTACTCTGATTTCGTCCCACACTCCAAAGACGTATAGGTTTGTAGGTTGGTTGGCCGATAAAAATGTAAATTTCCCTAACGTGTGGGAGAGTGTTAGCTTAAGGGGATCGCTGGTCGGCGTGAACTCGGTGGGCCAAAGGGCCTGTTTCCATGTTGTATCTCTCTAAATAATAAAGCTAGCAATGAACTAGTGTCAGCTTTATTTCATTTTTACTGATCCTTAGTAGCATGTACAGAAAAATATAATTGGATGGAAACTTTTATAAGTCTGAAGTTACTTTAATGTCAAACTCTGTTTTAAATATTGGTTCACATTTCTGCCAGAGACACATGTTAATTTATATAAGCGGATCTCCTGTTGCAGTAGGAAGCTGCAGGATAAATTATATTAAGAGCTTGGAGCAGTTTCTTATGTAAAGAACTAAATACAGAACAACAGCTGTATCCCTTTAAAGTTGTGAGGGTTCCAAGTTCTGGACTTCTCCTCATGATCCAAGTGCTTTTACTTCCTTTAAAGATTGTTTTACATCTTTAATGCAGGGTGGATGAAAAACATTCAAATATGTTTCGTGAGAAATTTATCAATGCACCATTCCTTTTTCAGAATATTGGGAAAGGATTTATAAAAGACAATCCAACTTCCTGACCCAGCTTTCAATCCACAACAGTTGGCTCAATTCTGAGTATTGGATCTCCTGAACCCCAGCTTCAAGTTTTCTTACCATTACTCTTTGTCCGTGCTGTTCTACTGCACAGCTCCTTATTAATGAGGGCTGTGACTGGGTGTCTAAAACATCTAAGATCCCACTGTTCAAAGCCAGGGTTAGGATCCTCATTGATCATCAGTTGCATAATTATAAGGGAGAGGGATAAAAAAGAGATTAAAAAAACATGGGCAAATTTAGGGACGGATGCTTTATGGAAAATCCATCTCCCTCGTTCAAAAATTATCAAAATTAGTTCCATAAGGCAACAATAAGTCAGTTTAATCACAGCTGTCATGTAAATGCTGCTCTTGGTTCTTCTGCTAGGAGGAAGTAACTTGAGGTTATGTAGAGTAGTACAGATGAATCTGTTTGGCTCATTTGAGGTTGATTTCAGGTTTGCCACAAATGTGCCATTGTACGCGTGCATTAAGTTACATTATGGTGTGATATTGTAGTTATTTCATATATCGCACTGGTTTTCCATTAAAAACAAAATAACAAAAGTAAACAATTAAATAATGTTTAAGAAAGAACTGCAGATGCTGGAAAAATCGAAGGTAGACAAAAAAGCTGAAGAAACTGAGCAGATGAGGCAGCATCTATGGAGCGAGGGAATCGATGGGTCTCGAGAAGGGTCTCGACCCGAAATGTCACTTATTTCTTCGCTCCAAAGATGCTGCCTCACCCGCTGAGTTGCCTCCAGCTTTTTTATCTACCTTAAATAATCTTTAAGATTTACAAGTTTCAAGTACTTTATTATTTAATTTTCCAACTCTGGACAAATTCTCTATAATCTGCATTACTAAACATGTACAGTTTATCTTCATCCTAGTTGTTCAACAAATATTCATGGCATTTATCTCTAGAATCATTGGGAGTGTCATTTTTTTGATTTTCTTTTGCATTTTTCTGAGTAAAAATATGCAATAATTATTTCCAATTCACAATCATCCCCAATGTTTTTGCTGAAACAAACTTGTAAATAAATCAAGTTGACTAGGTGAAGTCATAGAGTGATTAAATCATTGTGTCATACAGCAGGGAAATAGGCCCTTTGGCCCAACTTGCCCACGCTGACCAAGATGTTCCGACCTGAAACATCACCTATCCACATTCTATCCACATTGTGGAGATGCTGCCTGACCCGCTGAGTTACTCCTGCACATTGTGTTATTACATAGAAACATAGAAAATAGGTGCAGGAGGTGGCCATTCGGCCCTTTGAGCCAGCACCGCACATTCATTGTGATCACGGCTGATCATCCCCTATCCCATATCCCTTGATTCCACTAGCCCCTAGAGCTCTATCAAACCCTGTCTTAAATCCATCCAGTGACTTGGCCTCCACTGCCCTCTGTGGCAGGGAATTCCATAAATTCACAACTCTCTGGGTGAAAATGTTTTTTTCTCACCTCAGTCTTAAATGACCTCCCCTTTATTTTAAGACTGCGGCCCCTGGGTCTGGACTCCCCCAACATCGCAAACATTTTTCCTGCATCTAGCTTGTCCAGTCCTTTTATAATTTTACTTCGGAGTCACGTGAGTGATTCCGTGAAGAACCCCGCCAGTTTACATGAGTGTCAGTTACCTCAGCCGCATTGGCGCAAGTGCTCCTGCCGGTGGTAAGTTAAACCTCGAAGGTAAGTTTATTTTTACTTACCAGGGGGTTTTGTTCAAGCAGGAGCCCCTTTTCACAGAGGTTTCCTGCCAGATTTATTACAGCGCCCGACGAATGAGCTGGCTTTGTGCTGTGGGGAAACCCCGGTCTGACCGCGGAAGCGTAAAAGATCGGGTTTTGAGATAAGCAGCCGCCGACAAGGCAGTCAGTGGCTTCCAGCCTGCGGGGATGCCGTGGAGTGGCAAGCGAGTAACGCCAGAGTCGCTGACGGTGCGGTCTGCAGCTCACAGACACGTTGGTCCCCAGGCAGGGAGTAAAATTGGTGGAAGAGAGGACTCGTTCAGCCCCATTAAACTCGGGTGAGTCGGGCTGCTATATGTATTTGTATGCTATAGTACTTTTTAACCCTTCACAGGTGAAGCTTCACACTACAAATTTAAATTAGTGAGAATACACTGTATTAGCGCAGGCCTTTTGGACAGGCCATGCCGGCAGTGCCTGGGACAGGGATGCTTCATGTATAAAAACGCTGGCCTACGGGAGAGCCGCGCCAGCAGCGCCTGGGACAGGGCTGCTTCATATGTGAAAGCGCCGACCTACGGAAGAGCCGTGCCAGCAGCACCTGGGACAGGGCTGTTTCATGTGTGACAGTGCCGGCCTAGGGGAGAGCCGCGCCAGCAGCGCCTGGGACAGGGCTGCTTCATGTTAAAAAGCACCAGCCTCTATCAGAGGCGGCGCTGGCAACGCCTGGGACAGGGTTGCTCAAGGTAATACATAAGTCTACTAGGCCCACGGAGAGGTTGAGCCAGGTGAAGAACAATATTCAGTTAAAGAACCACTACAGCTGCAGCAAACGGGAACCACTCTGTCGGGTCAACCCCGGGTATCGAGTTGTAAAACAGATCTTGACTCAAGTTCTCCCACTACAAGTATATGCAGTTTGGATATTGAAAATGTGTTAATAATACTTCACCATGGGGTTCCCGCTACATCCTTAGTCATGACACTAGTATCAGCACAACGAGGGCAAACATTGCAAACACTGTGGCTAGAGAGGATGGAATTGGCTGCAGGTACCATTACATTTTACATTTCTGATCTACACAAGCATAGCAGACCAGGGGTGGGGATTTGCCAGATGTTCCATCTCTGCAGGCTGCGCCAGCAGCGCCAGTTGACAGGGCTGCTTCATGTCTCCCTCTTGAAGGCGGAGACCAGGACAGGTTCCCTGCTGACGCTGAGTCTCAGGGTATGGAAGTGGGGCATACCCCAAGGGATGATGGGCACGCATCAGAGGTACCCTTTCCTGACAACAAAGTTGCCATCCCAGCAGAATGTTCCATCCTGGTACAGGTCCAATGGGGCTGTATCAGCGTAGGTATCCAGCGGCCTGCAGCAGTGACTGTTTAGGGCTGCCTGCGAATTCCCTTCTCTGAGGAGGGGAGTGCAAAAGATCAAGATGTAACTGACTCCAGGCTCTAAAGAGGTCGATAGAACATACTGGAGTATGTGCCGGCAGTGAACAGCGTCAACAGGGGGATATGACCTCTAAGGGACAGAGGTTTCGGGGTAACGTGAGTGGGGAACTTCTTTACTCAGAGGGTGGTGGCTGTGTGGAAGGGAGCCGTTGGTAGAGGAGGAGGGGGAGGAGCGACACCCGACCGGTAAGCTATAAAATCTAGCGCTGGGGCTTTGTTTTTTCAGAGGCCCACAGGAGCCGTTGGAAGAGGAGGAGGGGGGGGAGGAGTGGACACCCCCCGACCGTTAAGCTATAAAATTATCTAGCGCTGGTGGCTTGTTTTTTCAGGAGGCTTACCCAAATCCCGTTATAACGTTCCATTTGGAGAAGTGGGTTTTTTTTTTTTGAGGAAGCCGCTGATTGGTGGAAGAGGACCCGAGGAAGCAGCTGATTGGTTTACAATTTTACATTTCTGCTTCTTCTGGGAGTCAGGGATTCTGGGAGTTAGGGATTCTGGGAGTTAGGGATTCTGGGAGTTAGGGACACTGGGAGTTAGGGATTCTGGGTTTAGGGATTCAGTATTTAGTAGTAAAGTTTAAAGGTCTAAGTTTTTTTTGTTTTTTTTTAATTATTTAATACAGAGTAATTTGGGAGTAAGGTATGGCAGTGGAGATTGGCCCCGTGGTTTGTTCAGCCTTGCAACATGTGGGAGATCAGGGAGATGGTCGGTGTCCCTGGTGACTACAGTTTGCCTTAGGAAGTGTGTCCAGCTGCAGCTCCTGGCAGACCGCATTGAACAATTGGAACTGCGGCTGGATTCATACTGGAGCATCCACGATGCGGAGAAAGAGTCGTGGATAGCACGTACAGTGAGTTGGTCACACCGCAGGCAAAAGGTAAGAGGACCAAAAAGGTTAACGGTGTGGCCAATAGCCAGCAAAGCAGTAGGCAGGTATGCAGGAGTCCCCTGCGGTCATCTCCCTCCTAAACAGGTATACCATTTTGGATACTGTTGAGGGAGATGGCTCATCAGGGGAATGCAGCAGCAGCCAAGTTCATGGCACCATGGGTGGCTCTGCAGCACATGAGGGGGGAAAAAAGAGGGGAAGGGCAATAGTAAAAGGGGGGATTCAATTGTCAGGGAATAAGATAGGCGTTTCTGCGGCCGCAAACGAGACTCCAGGATGGTATGTTGCCTCCCTGGTGCAAAGGTCAGGGATGTCACTGAACGGCTGCAGAACATTCTGGAGGGGGAGGGTGAACAGCCAGTTGTCGTGGTACATGTTGGCACCACGATATAGGTAAAAAAAGGGATGAGGTCCTACAAGGTGAATTTAGGGAGCTTAGGAGATAAACTTAAAAGTAGGACCTCAAAGGTAGTAATCTCCGGATTACTACCCAGTACCACTACTACCAGTTCAGAGTAGAAATAGGAGGATATTGCAAATGAATACGTGGCTTGAAAAGTGGTGCAAGGGGGAGGGATTCAAATGTTTAGGGCACTGGACCCAGTTCTGGGGGGGAGGTGGGACCGGTACAAACAGGAAAACGGTTTGCACCTGGAATGGAATGGAACCAATGTTCTTGGGGGAGTGTTTGCTAGTGCTGTCGGGGAGGATTTAAACTAATGTGGCAGGGGGATGGGTACAAGAGCAGCGAGGCAGGTGGGTTGTAAAATGAGGGTAGAAGCAATAGGTAGCAAGGTGAAAAGTAAAAGTGGCATGCAGACAAAACCAGGGCAAAAATCAAAAAGGGCCACTATTCAGCAAAATTGTATAAGGGTAAGTGCGTTGTAAAGACAAGCCTGAAGGCTTTGTGTCCCAATGCAAGGAGTATTCGTAATAAGGTGGACGAGTTGAACGTGCAGATAGATATTAATGATTATGATATAGTTGGGATCACGGAGACCATGGCTTCCAGGGTGACGTAGGCTGGGAGCTGAACATCCAGGGATATTCAATATTCAGGAGGGATAGAGAGAAAGGAAAAGGAGGTGGGGTAGCGTTGCTGGTTAGAGAGGAGATTAACGCAATGGAAAGGAAGGACATTAGCTTGGAGGATGTGGAATCGGTATGGGTAGAGCTACAAAACACTAAGGGGCAGAAAACGCTGGAGGGTTGTGTACAGGCCACCTAACAGTAGCAGAGAAGTTGGGGATGGTATCAAACACAGGAAAATTAGAAATGCGTGCGACAAAGGCAAAAGAGTTATAATGGGTGACTTCAATCTACATCTAGATTGGGTTAATCAAATTGGCAGGGTGCTGAGGAAGAGGATTTTTTGGAATGTATGCGGGATAGTTATCTAAATCAACATTAGCGGAACCAACGAGAGAGCAGGCTATTTTAGACTGGGTTTTGAGTAATGAGGAAGGGGTAGTTAGCCGTTCTTGTTGTACGTGCCCCCTTGGCAAGAGAGTGACCATAATATGGTTGAGTTCTTCATTAGGATGGAGAGAGACATTGTTAATTCAGAAACAATAGTTCTGAACTTAAAGAAAGGTAACTTTGAGGGTATGAGACGTGAATTGGCCAAGATTGAATGGCAATTAATTCTAAAAGGGTTGACGGTGATATACAAATGGAAGACATTTAAATGACTGCATGGATGAACTACACAAACATTGTTCATCCCAGTTTGGGCAAAAGAATAAATCGGGGAAGGTAAGTGCATCCGTGGATAACAAGGGAAATCAGGGATAGTATCAAAGCCAAAGGATGATGCGTACAAAGTAGCCCAGAAAAAGAGCAGCATACCAGAGGACTGGGAGAAAATTCAGAGACCAGCAGAGGAGGACAAAGGGCTTAATTAGTCAGAAAGGAAAAATAGATTATGAAAGAAAAACTGGCAGGGAAACATAAAAACTGACTGCAAAAGTTTTTATAGAACTATGTGAAGAGAAAGAGGTTAGTCAAAACAAATGTAGGTCCCTTGCAGTCAGAAAACAGGGTGAGTTTGATCATGGGGAACAAGGATATGGCGGACCAATTGAATAACTACTATTGGTTCCGTCTTCACTAAGGGAAGACATAAATAATCTGCGGAAATAGCCAGGGGAACTGTGGGTCAAAGGAGGAATTGAGTGAAATCCAGGTCAGTCGGGAAGTGGTGTTGGGTAAATTGAATAGATTAAAGGCCGATAAATCCCCAGGGCCAGGATAGGCTGCATCCCAGAGCACTTAAGGAAGTAGCTCAGGAAATAGTGGATGCATTAGTGATAATCTTTCAAAACTCTTTAGATTCTGGAGTAGTTCCTGAGGATTGGCGGGGTAGCAAATGTAACCCCTCTTTTTAAAGAGGGAGGGAGAGAGAAAACGGGGAAATTACAGACCAGTTAGTCTAACATCGGTAGTGGGGAAACTGCTAGAGTCCAGTTATTAAAGATGGGATAGAGCAGCACATTTGGAAAGTGGTGAAATCATTGGGACAAAGTCAGCATGGATTTACGAAAGGTAAATCATGTCTGACGAATCTTGTGGAATTTTTTCGAGGATGTAACTAGTAGCGTGGATAAGGGAGAAACCAGTGGATGTGGTATAATCTGGACTTCCAGAAGGCTTTCGACAAGGTCCCACATAAGAGATTAGTATACAAACTTAAAGCATACGGTATTAGGGGTTCAGTATTGATGTGGATAGAGAACTGGCTGGCAAACAGGAAGCAAAGAGTAGGAGTAAACGGGTCCTTTTCACAATGGCAGGCAGTGACTAGTGGGGTACCGCAGGGCTCAGTGCTGGGACCCGAGCTATTTACAATATATATTAATGATCTGGATGAGGGAATTGAAGGCAATATCTCCAAGTTTGCGGATGACACTAAGCTGGGGGCAGTGTTAGCTGTGAGGAGGATGCTAGCAGACTGCAAGGTGACTTGGATAGGCTGGGTGAGTGGGCAAATGTTTGGCAGATGCAGTATAAAAAACATGTGGATAAATGTGAGGTTATCCACTTTGGTGGCAAAAACAGGAAAGCAGACTATTATTTAAATGGTGGCCGAATAGGAAAAGGGAGATGCAGCGAGACCTGGGTGTCATGGTACACCAGTCATTGAAAGTAGGCATGCAGGTGCAGCAGGCAGTGAAAAAAGTCGAATGGTATGTTAGCTTTCATAGCAAAAGGATTTGATACAGGAGCAGGGAGGTTCTACTTCAGTTGTACAGGGTCTTGGAGAGACCACACACCTGGAGTATTGCGTACAGTTTTGGTCTCCAAATCTGAGGAAGGGACATTATTGCCATAGAGGGAGTGCAGAGAAGGTTCACCAGACTGATTCCTGGGATGTCAGGGACTGTCTTATGAAGAAAGAACTGGATAGACTCGGTTTAATACTCTCTGGAATTTAGGAGATTGAGAGGGGATCTTATAGAAACTTACAAAATTCTTAAGGGGTTGGACAGGCTAGATGCAGGAAGATTGTTCCCGATGTTGGGGGAAGTCCAGGACAAGGGGTCACAGCTTAAGGATAAGGGGGAAATCCTTTAAGACCGAGATGAGAAAGACTTTTTTCACACAGAGAGTGGTGAGTCTCTGGAACTCTCTGCCACAGAGGGTAGTTGAGGCCAGTTCATTGGCTATATTTAAGAGTGAGTTGGATGTGGCCCTTGTGGCTAAGGGGATCAGAGGGTATGGAGAGAAGGCAGGTACGGGATACTGAGTTGGATAATCAGCCATGATCATATTGAATGGCGGTGCAGGCTCGAAGGGCTGAATGGCCTACTCCTGCACCTAATTTCTATGTTTCTATGTTTCTATGTCTATGGAATCAGCTTCCAGCAGAAGTGGTGGAGGCAGGATCGATTTTAACATTTAAGAGTAAAGTGGATAGGTATATGGACGTGAAGGGAATGGAGGGGTATGGTCTGAGTGCAGGTAGATGGGACTAGGGGAAAACAAATGGTCGGCACGGACTGGAAGGGCCGAGAGGGCCTGTTTCCGTGCTGTAATTGTTATATGGTTATATGAGAGCCAGCCGCCAAATCTGTTATTCAGGTAAGGCCTATTCAACAGGGGAAAAAAACCTGGCAGATGGATCAATTAAGGCCAATGGTGGGCAAAGTGTCAGAACGTACTCCAGGCGCTCATCGGCAGTAAGCGGTTCACTGGAGCTGGGGGCAGCATGACAGCTGGGCAGACGTTCCACGCACCCTACCAGCCCTACTCCACAAGGTGGGTCTGGCACTTCTGAAACATGGGTAAGTGGACCACTCACAAGTTGTAATATTTACACTTGTTTGTACAACACACAAAGGATAAAAATATCTGCTTAGAAGCACAATACTAGCATTCCAAGCAAGTTTTGGGATTATGACCAAGGTTGTCTTTCAAGATAGGCTCAGAAATCGGGCCAGAGTTGTACAGAAAGATGTTCAATGAGGATCTCCAGCAAGATGTTTTAAAGCAGTTAGACCAATTGACCCACGGTGCACAGTGAGTCGGTTTTATAATATCATACAAATCTTACCGAAAGAGAATTTTAAATGTGTTTTACAAATTAAGACTTTCTCATTTTATTCCTATGCACTACCTTTTTCTTGTCCATCTCGTGCAAAGCACCCATGGAATAATGGCAGGAGTGGCCTGTTCATTATGAAAAATGGAGAGAGTCAGGTAACTCGCATATGATCTTTCCGAATATGAAAACTTCTTTACTGAGAAACAACGGATTCATAAGGGTCTCAAAGATGCAGTTCCCATATATTGTCAAAGACAATATAACTGTACTAATAACAGTAAAACATTGCTAAATGGGATAAACTATTTGTTGGTCATTGGTATTTACCTTTAACTGTTAATTAGCCTATGACTCCACCCTATGGCAAGAGATTGGAGTTAGTAGCAACCTGTTATAAAACTGACTTCTATTTCATCAAGAGTAATTGGCAATATAGTAGCTCTGCTCCAGCTGTGCAAATCGGGGAACTGATATCATGCAAAGTAGCGACCTCTCAAAGGACATGTAGATCATTGTTAACAACCTTATACTATTGTCAGCTGAAGCTACCTCACAATGATGAACAAACAGTATTCAGCATTGCTCCAGTAGTTTGGTCGGTCGAATTCAGTTATTTCAAACTGATGCTAAGAGCTCTAAGGTGAGAAGTTCCGAATACCATCTCTAGTTGGAGGTAGAGGAGATTTGCATGAGTTGCCAATTCTTCAGTTGTTGGTATCAACTAAATATATACACAAGATGCACCCCATGGGTAACGGGCTATTGAGTGAATATACATAATCTACATGCTCAACTTCAAGTTGCTACGCTATGGTGGTGGCATATGTTAGTCACATGGCAGTCAAGTAAAATTATCCTGTAATAATTTACCTAATCTCCTCTGCCACTGGTGTATCATCAAGTTCAGATCGATGACAACACAGAATAGGTATTGGGTCTCAAAGTATTATGAAAGTATGCTTCAATGGTCCATCGAATATCAACACGTTGGTTTCATATTTATTCACTGCTTGCAAAAATATGTGGCAAAACAGTGTGGAGAATATTCTCGCTACAAAAAGGAGGAATGTTCTTTTTTGTCTTCCTCTATTTTTGCCTCATTAATCAGGTCTTGAAACAGTCAGCAAGACTTTGCTTTAGGTTTTTGTACTATTTGACTGGCCAAGCAGCCATGTTGCCTGCTTCATCAGGCATAATAATAAAACCATATACGGTTATTCTAAAAAACAAGAACTTTGCTGGTTCAAACTGTGGTTCGGGAAACCGGCCTCAGCATAACAAAACCGTTATTGATTTACACGTTTTGAAAGGACTGCCTTACGACTCAGGTTGTGACATCAATCCATGAATGTGCTCACTGTAGAATGCAGGGACACCACCAAAAAAGCAGTACATTCCTACTGAGGGAATTGGATGGGTTCAGGATCATGTTTCAGATACCCCACGGACTCACGTCTATGTGGGGGGGCAGGCTTGCTATATTATATCAAGGCCACCAGAATCCTAAGAAGTGTGGAATCAGCATTGTTTATTAAAAGGCAAACAACCACACGAGGAAAGGTCGGTTCAGAATATTTCAAGGTGGCTGCAGCAGGATCTGGTTTATGCAGGTAGTAACAATGACGATTATACATCTCATTCCACCAGGGCAGCATCAACGTCAGCGGCCAGGGCAATGGACGTTCCCATCG
The DNA here is from genome assembly GCA_035221665.1 of Okamejei kenojei. Lineage (NCBI taxonomy): Eukaryota > Metazoa > Chordata > Chondrichthyes > Rajiformes > Rajidae > Okamejei > Okamejei kenojei. Next base: position 39,314,487 of record CM069157.1, read on the forward strand.
ACCATATCCTCGCGACTGCAGGATGGTCAACCGAATTGATTTTTTATTTTTATTTTTTACAATAGGCCGTTTACTGACCCGGGCTATTTGTCCATTCTGTTTTGCGTCCACTTTAGCCTCCCCTCAGAGGGGTTGCTATTGATTTCTTTATTAATGTAAACCATTAATACATTTGAATCAATGTCATGCTTAATGCATTTTTAATTATTCACTCATCCTGAGTCAATCGATGCAGTGAGACGCCGGTATTTAAATCTGCGGCATGAAATTACAGGGCTTTGAACCCTTCACGGAATCACTCACGTGACTCCAAAGTAAAATAGTAAGATTAAATGAGAACTTACCAGTTTGAAATTTGATCGTTATTTTATTAGGAGTTACGACGTTGGTGATTACGTGCCCTCCACAACCCAACCCTCTCTCACAAAGGTCATCTGGTAGTTCTCAAGTTGCTAATCTTACTATGTTAACTTCAATTTTTTTCAGCTGTGATTTCATACCGCTGCTTTGAAGATTGACGCAAATGCGAACTGGCGGGGTTCGTCACGTAATCACCAACGTAACTCATAAAATTAAGATCAAACTTCAAACCGGTAAGTTCTTGTTTAATCTTACTATTTTATATGTTTCTATAAGATCCCCCCTCATCCTTTTAAACTCCAGTGAATACAAGCCTAGTCTTTTCAAGCTTTCCTCATATCACAGTCCTGCTATCCTAGGGATCAATCTCGTGAACCTACGCTGCACTGCCTCAATCACAAGGATGTCCTTCCTCAAATTAGTAGACCAAAACTGTACACAATACTCCAGATGTAGTCTCACCAGAGCCCTGTACAACTGCAGAAGAACCTCTTTACTCCTATACTGAAATCCTCTTGTTATGAGGACCAACATCCATTAGCTTTAAAGAAGGAACTGCAGAGTGCTGGAGAATCGAGGTGTACACAAAAAGCTGGAGAAATCTCAGCGGTGCAGCAGCATCTAAGTTGTCGTTGAGCGAAGGAAGATAGGCGACGTTTCGGGTCGGGTGGAGACCCTTCTTCAGACTGTCAGGGATCAGGGAAACGAGGGAGATATAGACGGTGATGTGGAGAGATAAGGAATAACAATGAGTGAAAGATATGCAAAAAAAGTACGGTGATAAAGGGAACAAGCCATTGTAAGCTGTTTGTGGATGTGAAAATGAGAGCGGTGCGACTAGGGTGGGGGAGAGATACTAGAGGGCATGCTCTAGGGGCCCGAGGGCTGAGGGAGAGGTGGGAAGGGGAGGATGACAGCAAGGGTTAACAGAATTGGAGAACATTCAATATTCAAGCCCCAAAGGATGAGGGGACTCCCCAAGCGGAATATGAGGTGCTGTTCCTCCAGCTTGCGGTGTTGCTCACTCTGGCCGTGGAGGAGCCCAGGACGAGAGGTGGATGTGGAATGGGAGGGGGAGTTGAAGTGCTGAGCCATCCGGGAGGTCGGGTTTTTTTTTTTTTTTTTGGTTATTGCGGACTGAGCGGAAGGTGTTCGGCGAAGCGTTACCGCCAAGCCTCGCTTCTTGGTCTCACCGATATAGATCATCTGGCATCTGGAAGCAGCGATGCTGTAGATAGAGGTTGGAGAGGTGCAGGTGAACCTCTGTCGGACCTTTGGAAGGACTGCTTGGGTCCCTTGAAAGGATGTTGGAGGGGGTGGTGGTGAAAGGGACAAGTGTTGCTATTTCTTGCGTGTGTTGCAAGGGAAAGTGCCCGGGGCAAGGGTTTAGAGTGGGAGGGAGGGAAGAATGGACAAGGGAGTTGACGGAGGAGCGGTCTTTGCGGGATAGGCAGGACAGGGGGGAGATTGGAAGATGTGGCGGGTGGAGGAGTCACGATGGAGGATGGGCGACGACGAATACTGGCGGTGGACTATATGTTGTATTTGCCGGCTGGTGGGGTGAAAGGTGGGACCAGGGGGGACTCTGCCTGTTTGCGAGTGGGGGAGATGGGGAGCGAGGGCAGATGTTTGGGGTATGGAGGAGACATGTGTGCGAGATAGCCTCATCAATAGTGGGGGAGGGGAATCCCGTTCTCTGAGAATGAGCCATTTGTGATGAATTGTGAGATTCCATTAGCTTTCTTCATGCATGCTGTACCTGCAAGCCAACTTTCAGCTGACAGGTGGTACTAGGACGGCCAGGTCTCTCTGCACCTCCCCCTTACCTAACCTAACCCTATTGAGGATAATATTGCCCCCTGTTTTTGCCACCAAAGTGGATTAACCTCACATGTATATATATTATTCCTGCATCTTCCACGCATCTGCCCTCTCACTCACCTGCCCAGGTCACCCTGCTACCTCCTAACATCCTCTTCACAGTTCTCACTGCCACAGGCTTTGTGTCATCCACAAACTTGCAAGTGTTGCTCCTAATTCCTTTCCAAAATCATTAATATTTTAGGGTAAACAGTTGCGGGCCCCAACACGAGCCTTGAGGCACTCACTCGCTATGCCTGCCATTTGAATGGACCCGTTCATCCTACTTCTTTGCGTGCCGGGTCTGCCAAACTCTATTTTTCTATCCATTTCAGGACCCTCCCCTCCATACCATGTGCTCTAATTTTAGTCACCAGTCTCGTGCTGGACTTATCAAGGCATTTCTGGAAAGTCTTGATACACTATATCCACTGGCATACCTTCATCCATTGTACTTGTCACATCCTGCAAAAAAATTCCAGAGGAGATAGTCCGGCATGTTATTTTATAACCCAAGCCCTGCAGTTCTTGCTTGTATCTATCCCGACCCATTCCCTTAACTGCCTTCCCTTCCGACATGGTGATGTCACACATTCTTGAATGGCTTGCAGACTTTCTGGGGGAAGGTACTTCCACAAGCTCTGAATGGGAGAGTTTGACCCAAGTGACAATGAAGGAATGCAATGTATTTCAAATTCAGTCTCTAATCTGAATGAACATAGTCACTCAGCCACCCACAGCTCTTCAGGTTAGAGACTTCAAAAGATTCACGACCTTCGGCATGAAAACATGTCTCCTCTTCTCAGTCCTGCAGTGTACAGGTCAATGAAATATAGTCTGATGAAAAGACATAAATTTGAGATGTTCAATTATGTTTCTCTCTCTCTCCATAGATGTTGCCTGACACACTGAAAGTATCCATCCAAGTTACCTTGTGTTTTTGCTCAGGATTCCATAATCTGCAGTTGCTAGCGTCTCCATTTATTAGTTTTTAGTTTAGTTTAAAGATACAGCGTGGAAACAGGTCCTTCAGCCCACCGTCCCCACACGAACAAGCAATCTAGGGACAATATACATTTATATCGTCAATTGACCTACAAACCTGTATGCCCCTGGAGTGTGAGAGGAAACCGAATACCTCGAAGAAAACCCACGCATGTCATAGGGAGAACATACAAACTGTTCCTGGGTTTACAGCACGGTAAGCACTGCAAAGGCAGCAACTCTACCACTGCGCCACCGTGCCGCACATCTGTGATGTCCAGCTCCATCTCTCTCTCCAGAGATGTTGCCTGACTTTCTGAGCACTTCCAATGTTCTCTGTTTTTAATTTATTATTACAACCAAGTTCCAGGAGAGTGGCGTGAGCCGCAACCTTCAGAGGCCAACGTCAGCAATCTCTGGGCATTTAACGAACAGCGAAACGCCTGGATAAAGAGGATGTGTAGAGGATGTTTCCATGTGGGAGAGTCTAGGACCAGAGGCCACAGCCTTAGAATAAAAGGACGTACCTTGAGAAAGGAGAAGAGGAGGTATTTCTTTAGTCAGAGGGTGGTGAATCAGTGGAATTCATTGCCACTGCCGACCGTGGAGACCAAGTCAATGGATATTTTTAAGGCGGAGATTGACAGATTCTTGATTAGTACAGGTGTCAGGGTTATGGGGAGAAGGCATGAGAAAGGGTTGAGAGGGAAAGATAGATCAGGCATGATTGAATTGCAGAGTAGACTCAATAGGCCGAATGGCCTAATTCTGCTGCTAGAACTTGTGAACATGAATTTATGAACATATGGACAACCTTCCACATTGCCAGGAAGATGCCTGCAGTGTGACTGTACTGGAAGAGCATGGCTGGAGGTCCAGCCAGCTCTGCAGTGCATGCTCTTCAGTACTGCAGCTTGGGGGCTGTCTGATCCATTGTATGTCTGGTGCTCTCAGCTGTTTCTTGATGTAATATGTAATGAATCCAGTTAGCTGTGATGGCGAGGGCTCAACAAAAAGCCAACATCAATTATCCACATAGACCATCTGGCTGGACAAGGTTACTCATGCTTCTGCCTCACCTTCAACACCTGCATGTCGGCCCCACCACTGCTGAAGATGGGATGGCATAGAGTCATCTAATGTGGAAGTAGACCTTTCAGCCCAACTTGCCCATGCCAAACAACATGCTCTACCTGCACTAGTCCCACCTGCCTGCATTTGGCCCATATCCCTCTAAACCTATCCTATCCATGTACCTAAATATTTCTTAAACATTGCAATTGTACCTGCTTCAACTACCTCCTCTCATAGCTCATTCCATACACCCACAACTTTTTGTGTAGATAAGTTACTTCTCAGGTTCTATTTAAATCTTTCCCCTCTTATCTTAAACCTCTGGTTCTCAATTCTCCTACTTTGGGTAAAATACTGTGCATTTATCCTAACTATTCTCCTCATGATCTTGTACATCTCTACAAGATCACCCCACATCCTCCTGCGCTCCAAGGAATAAAGGCCTATACTGCTCTACCTCTCCCTATAGCTCAGGCCTCTGAGTCCTGGCAACATTCTTGTAAATCTTCTCCACACCCTTCCCAGGGTGACGAAATCTGAACACAATACTCCAAACGTGGCCTCACCAATGTCTTACAGACCTTTCATAATCTATATAATTAAGTCTAAACTTGACCACTTCCTGTTTACGCTGTATATTGATTTTAGAAAAAACACTACCACTTACGGCTGTGATTTTTGGCCATCTTACTCAGAGTCCCCCTCCATTCATCAGGTGCAGAGGATTTCCCATCGATGAAAAATAAAAAACTTATTAATGTTTAAATTAATGTTATTAATGTTGAGATTCTCGCTCCTGTCAATCACGCCATGAAGGCCACAACCCTTCCAGTGGGAGGGGGGAGGGATCATAAAATCCGGAAGTGTGGACGTGCCTCAGTCGCTGCAAGATGGGGGAGGGAGAGGCGACGACTCTCAGTCTGAGCTGTTAATCAACTGAACATAGAACACATGTCTACTAAACTGTGAGTGTGGTTTTATGTGGTTTATTTGGAACTGTGTTTGGAAGGAATAAATGTTCAACTGTGCCTTTCAACTGTGCCGCTATGGAAATGTGTGGCTAATTAAAAATGTTGGCGAATTTAAAATGTGTGGCTAATTGGAAATGTGTGACTAATTAGCAGGAAACATAAAAACATCTGCAAACGTTTTTATCGATATGTGAAGCGCAAAAGATTAGTTAAAACAAATGTAGGTCCCTTGCAGTCAGAAACGGGTGAATTGATCATGGGGAACAAGGACATGGCAGACCAATTGAATAACTACTTTGGTTCTGTCTTCACTAAGGAAGACATAAATAATTTGCCGGAAATAGCAGGGGATCGCGGGTCAAATGAGATGGAGGAAATGAGTGAAATCCAGGTTAGCCGGAAAGTGGTGTTAGGTAAATTGAATGGATTAAAGGCCGATAAATCCCCAGGGCCAGATAGGCTGCATCCCAGGTACTTAAGGGAAGTAGCCCCAGAAATAGCAGATGCCTTAGTGATAATTTTTCAAAACACTTTAGATTCTGGAGTAGTTCCTGAGGATTGGAGGGTAGCTAATGTAACCCCACTGTTTAAAAAGGGAGGAAGAGAGAAAACGGGGAAAAAAAAAAAAATTACAGACCAGTTAGTCTAACATCGGTAGTGGGAAACTGCTAGAGTCAATTATTAAAGATGGGATAGCAGCGCATTTGGAAAGTGGTGAAATCATTGGACAAAGTCAGCATGGATTTACGAAGAGTAAATCATGTCTGACTAATCTTATTGAATTTTTTGAGGATGTAACTAGTAGAGTGGATAAGGGAGAAGCAGTGGATGTGTTCTATATGGACTTTTCAGGAAGGCTTTCGACAAGGTCCCACACAAGAGATTGGTATACAAACTTAAAGCACACGGTATTGGTGGTTCAGTATTGATGTGGATAGAGAACTGGCTGGCAGACAGGAAGCAAAGAGTAGGAGTGAACGGGTCCTTTTCAGGATGGCAGACAGTGGACTAGTGGGGTGCCCCCTCTGCAAGGCTCAGTGCTGGGGACCCCAGCTATTTTACAATATACATTAATGATTTGGACGAGGGAATTAAATGCAACATCTCGAAGTTTGCAGATGACACGAAGCTGGGGGGCAGTGTTAGCTGTGAGGAGGGATACTAGGAGGCTGCGGATGACTTGGATAGATGGGTGAGTGGGGCATATGCATGGCAGATGCAGTATAATGTGATACATGTGAGGTTATCCACTTTGGTGGCAAAAACAGGAATAGACTATTATTTGAATGGTGACCGATTAGGAAAAGGGGAGAATGCAGCGAGACTGGGTGTCATGGTACACCAGTTCCATTGAAAGTAGGCATTCAGGTGCAGCAGGCTGTGAAGAAAGCGAATAGTAATGTTGGCATTCATAGCAAAAGGATTTGAGCACAAGAGCAGGGAGGAGGTTCTCACTGCAGTTGTACAGGGGTCTTGGTAAGGCCATACCTGGAGTATTGCGTACAGTTTTGGTCTCCATAATCTGAGGAAAGACATTCTTGCCATAGAGGGAGTACAGAGAAGGTTCACCAGACCGATTCCTGGGATGGCACGACTTCCATATGAAGAAAGACTGGATAGATTCGGCTTGTACTCGCTGGAATTTAGAAGATTGAGGGGTGATCTCATAGAGACTTACAAAATTCTTAAGGGGTTGGACAGGCTAGATGCAGGAAGATTGTTCCCGATGTTGGGGAAGTCCAGGACAAGGGGTCACAGTTTATGGATAAGGGGGAAGTCTTTTAGGACTGAGATGAGAAAATCGTTTTTCACACAGAGAGTGGTGACTTTGTGGAATTCTCTGCCACTGAAGGTAGTTGAGGCCAGTTCATTGGCCATATTTAAGAGGGAGTTGAATGTGGCCCTTGTGGCTGAAGGGATCAGGGGGTATAGAGAGAAGGCAGGTACAGGATACTCAGTTGGATGATCAGCCATGATCATATTGAATGGCTGTGCAGGCTCGAAGGGCCGAATGGCCTGTTCCTGCACCTAATTTCTATGTTTCTATGTTTCTAATTGGAAATGTGTGACTAATTGGAAATGTGTGGCTATTGGAAATGTGTGTCTATTGGAAATGTGTGCCTTTTGCAACTACATCTTTCGCAACTGCGCCTTTTGCAACTGTGCCTTTTGAAACTGTCTGTGTGTGTCTGTGTGTGTGAGTGTCTGTGTGTGTATGAGTGTGTACTCTGCTTGAAATGCTGTGAAATTGGATTTGCTGGCCTGCACTCTGCTTGGAGTGTTGTGAGGTTGGACTTGCTGCCTGCACTCTGCTTGCAGTGCTGTGAGGTTGGACTTGCTGTCTGTGCGTGTGTCTGTCTGTGCGTGTGTCTGTCTGTGAGTGTGTCTGGCTGTGCGTGTGTCTGGCTGTGCGTGTGTCTGGCTGTGCGTGTGTCTGTCTGTGCATGTGTCTGTATGTCTATCTGTGTGTCTATCTCTGTCTGTCTCTGAGTGTGTCTGTCTGTGTCTGTGAGTGTGTGTTTGCGTGAGTGTGTGCTTGTCCATCTGTGTGTGTGCATATCTGTGTGAGTATCTGTGTGAATGTGTACGTGTTTGTGTGTGTGTGTGTGTGTGTGTGTGTGTGTGTGTGTGTGTGTGTGTGTGTGTGTGTGTGTGTGTGTGTGTGTGTGTCTTTGTGTTTGTATATATCTGTGTGTGTCTGAGTGTGAGTGTCTGTGTGTGTGTGGGAGAGTGTATGTGTGTGCACTCTGCTTGAAATGCTGTGAAATTGGATTTGCTGGCATGCACTCAGCTTGGAATGCTGTGAGGTTGGACTTGCTGCCTGCACTCTGCTTGGAGTGCTATGAGGTTGGACTTGCAGCCTGCACTCTGCTTGGAGTGTTGTCAGGCCTGCACTCCACTTCAAGTGCTGTGAGATTGGATTTACAGGCCTGCACTGAATGATGACTTTTGAGGTAAATTTTCAGATTTTCTTTGTTAAAATTTGACAGCTCAATCCCTCCCTATTAAAATTGTCATTTTTTTTAATATCAACAGCAAAGGGTCATCAAGAGGCAGTGAACAGCAGAACAAGAGACATAACAAGAAATAACTTAATAAATCTCATCTTTAACATTTAAATTATTGTTATATTTTAAGAGTCATCATTTTAAACTTTAATAAATCCTTTTTCCACTTGCCATGCCTGCGTGTTCTTCATCACAATGGGAACTTAATAGGCAGGAATGGGTGTGCTATCAGAGAGCCACTAAGAGTGCATGGTGGGGAGGTTTGAGGGGAGATGGGCTGAATGCGTTGGGGGGGAGGTGAATGGCAAGGTGCAGAGTGGGAGGTGAAGGGAGGAGGGATGATTCAGTGAACTGCCACCACAACAGCCATGAGTGACTGGACTGCCAGCACACCAGCCATGCCTAAGTTAACTGCCAGCCCACCAGCTGTAAGTGACTGAAGTGCCAGCCCACCAGCCATGACTTAGTTAACTGCCAGCCCACCAGCCATGACTCACTGAACTGCAAGTCCAAGAATCCATTCAGTCCACAATGTCCATACTAGCCCTCTGGAAACCAGTCCCTTCAGCGCACAACACCCATACTAGTGCTCCAGAGATCCAAGCAAGGATAGGCTTTCCTCCTTCATTGCTGTGGTCTGTAAAAAAAGATGAAAATGTCTAAAATTGATTGTCTACCCTCTCCCCCTTCTCTCTCACACAGTCTGTCACCTGTTTTCGGCAGAATTTCTGGCAGTTTCTCAGCTGCCAGCCCACCAGCCGTGAGATACTGAGCTGCCTGGCATGAGTGATTGAGCTGCCTGGCCTCAGTGACTGAGATGCCAGCCAAAGACTCCATTCGGCCCACAATGTCCATACTAGCCCTCTGGAAACCACTCCATTGGACCCACAACACCCATACCAGTGCTCCAGAAAGACACACCCCCCCCCCCACTGGCCAGCAATATTGGAACTTGTGGAGAGATTGGGACGTTGGGTGGAGAGGTGGAGAGGTTGGGCCCCGTGTGAAGATGGGACCCAACGGGTCACACTTAGTCTAGTATGCTCCTAAAAAATAATTCTAGGAGTAGATCTCACCACAATCTTTCTGATATTTCTCATTTCTAACCTGTATGGTTACTTCAACACAAGTACCTCACAACACAAGCTGAACTTTTGTAGCATGTGTAGTGATCTTTGGTGTTTCCACTGCCTTGTGTCCACGTTCACTTCCAGAGTGGCCTGAATCATACTCAGACAAATCCCGAATCTCCTGTGCATTGAATTGTTGTTCAGGAAAATCACTGACCACTGTCGGGAGGATGAACATCGGCCTGGAATTCTGTTTAGATACTTGATATTCAGGTAGATGTATTCTCAAAGTCAACGTTGTGCAAATTGTGCACATTGGCCCAAAAATCATCGACAAAATGTTTAATGTTCATGAGTAATATAAACGTAAATTGGGGAAACAGAGTCTTTGACCTAATGCAATTTGTTCCCATTCATCCTCAAGCCCAAAAAAACATTTATTTCTGCACAGCGTGGTGTTTACTCATCTGGTGCTTAATATTATAACCATATAACCATATAACAATTACAGCACGGAAACAGGCCCTCTCGGCCCTTCCAGTCCGTGCCGACCATTTGTTTTCCCCTAGTCCCATCTACCTGCACTCAGACCATACCCCTCCATTCCCTTCACGTCCATATACCTATCCACTTTACTCTTAAATGTTAAAATCGATCCTGCCTCCACCACTTCTGCTGGAAGCTCATTCCACACAGCCACCACCCTCTGAGTAAAGAAGTTCCCCCTCTCACGTTACCCCCGAAACCTCTGTCCCTTAATTCTCATGTCATGCCCTCTTGTTTGAATCTTCCCTACCCTCAATGGGAAAAACGTATCCACGTCAACTCTGTCTATCCCTTTCATCATTTTAAAGACCTCAATCAAGTCCCCCCTTAACCTTCTGCGCTCCAAAGAATAAAGACCTAACTTGTTCAACCTTTCTCAGTAACATAGTTGCTGGAACCCTGGCATCATTCTAGTAAATCTCCTCTGTACTCTCTCTATTTTGTTGACATCCTTCCTATAACTAGGCGACCAAAATTGTACACCATACTCCAGAATTGAGTCTGAAGAAGGGTCTCGACCCGAAACGTCGCCTATCTCCTTCGCTCCTTAGATGCTGCTGCACCCACTGAGTTTCTCCAGCTTTTTGTGTACCCTTGGTCTAACCAATGCCTTGTACAATTTTAACATTACTTCCCTACTCCCTATTCAATGCTCTGATTTATAAAGGCCAGCACACCAAAGGCTTTCTTTACCACCCTATCTGCATGCGATTCCACCTTCAGGGAACTATGCACAGTTATTCCTAGATCCCTCTGTTCCACAGCATTCCTCAATTCCCTACCATTTACCATGTACGTCCTATTTTGATTTGTCCTGCCAAGATGTAGCACTTCACACTTATCAGCATTAAACTCCATCTGCCATCTTTCAGACCACTTTTCCAAATGGCCCAAATCTCTCTGTAGACTTTGAAAATCTACTTCATTATCCACAACACCACCTATCTTAGTATCATCTGCATACTTACTTATCCAATTTTGCACCCCATCATCCAGATCATTGATGTACATGACAAACAACAGTGGACCCAACACACAGATCCCTGAGGCACCCCACTGGTCACCGGCTTCCAACCTGACAAACAGCCATCCACCATTACTCTCTGACATCTCCCACTGTTGAATCCATCTTGCTACTCCGCCATTAACACCCAAAGATTGAACCTTCTTAATCAACCTTCCATGGGGAACCTTGTCAAAGGCCTTACTGAAATCCATATAGACAACATCCACTGCTTTACCCTCATCAATTTCCCTAGTTACCGCTTCAAAAAATTCAAGAAGGTTTGTCAAACATGACCTTCCAGGCACAAATCCATGTTGACTGTTCCTGATCAGACCCTGTTTATCCAGATGCTTATATATATTATCTCTAAGTATCCTTTCCATTAATTTGCCCACCACTGACATCAAACTAATAGGTCTATAATTGCTCCTGCATTATGCTCATGCATGTCTAGCAACTTCATACCCATGTGGTTTCATACACTTGTGGTTTGTTTAATAAAATCTCATTACTCCTAGTGTACAGATAAGCCCTTTAGTCTCTCTGACCTCGGAGTTGTATCTCAGCTCTCACCTCTCCACTCTCTTGTGACGCTGCTTGCTATGAGGCAACAGGAACAAACTATACATGAAAACCATGTGGGCATCAAGTCGCTGCATATGTCTTCAACAGGCTGGACATACTCCTCCCTGTAGCATTAACAATTAAAACACCATTTTGGCTTCATTAACAAAGTTGAACAGGCTGTAATGTCTTATTCAAGCTTAATTGAATGTATCGCTATATTTTTTTTAGAAGCTCACTCAGCTTGTTGCAACATAATCAAGATTCTTTATGAGTAAGGGTGTCAAAAGTTACAGGTAGAAGGTAGGAGAATGGGGTTGAGTGGAACAAAAGTTCAACCATGCTTGAGTTGACTCCAAACATAGAAATAGCTGCAGGAGGAGCCCATTTGGCCCTTCGGGCCAGCACCGCCATTCATTGTGATCATGGCTGATCGTCCCCAATCAATAACCTGTGTCTGCCTTCTCCCCATATCCCCGATTCTATTAGCCCCTAGAGCTATATCTAACTCTCTCTTAAATCCATCCTGTGATTTGGCCTCCACTGCCCTCTGTAGCAGGGAGTTACACAAATTCACAACTGTCTGGGTGAAAATGTTCTTTCCCACCTCAGTCTTAAATGGCCTCCCCTTTATTCTAAGACTACGCCCCCTGGTTCTGGACTCGCCCAACATTGGCAACATTTTTCCTGCATCTAGCTTGTCCAGTCCTTTTATAATTTTATATGTTTCTATAAGATCCCCCTCATCCTTCTAAACTCCAGTGAATACAAGCATAGTCTTTACAATCTTTCATCATATGACAGTCCCACCATCCCAGGGATCAATCTCATGAATTTACGCAGCATTGCCTCAATCACAAGGATGTCCTTCCTCAAATTAGGAGAGCAAAACTGTACACAATACTCCAGATGTAGTCTTCCCACAGCCCTGCAAAAATGCAGAAGAACCTCTTTACCCCTATACTGAAATCCTCTTGTTATGAAGGCCAACATTCCATTAGCTTTCTTCACTGACTGCTGTACCTGCACGCCAACTTTCAGTGACTGGTGTACAAGGACACCCAGGTCTCGCTGTACCTCCCCCTTACCTAACCCCATTGAGATAATAATCTGTCCTCTTGTTTCTGCCGCCAAAGTGGATAACCTCACATTTATCTATATTATACTTCATCTGGCACGCATCTGCCAATTCATTTAACCTGTCCAGGTCACCCTGCAACCTCCTAACATCCCCTTCACAATTCACACTGCCACCCAGCTTTGTGTCATCCGCAAACTTGCTAGTGTTGCTCCTAATTCCCTCTGCCAAATCATTAATATATATGGTAAACAGTTGCGGCACTCCACTTGCCTCCGCTGCCATTCTGAAAAGGACCCGTTCACTCCTATCCTTAGCTTCCTGTCTGCCAACTAATTTTCTATCCATGTCAACATCCTACTCCCAATACCAAATGCTCTTATTGTAGTCACCAGTTTCCCGTGCGGGACCTTATCAAAGTCTTTCTGGAAGTCTAGATACACTACATCCACTGGCTCCCCTTCATCCATTTTACTTGTCACATCCTCAAAACATTCCAGAAGATTAGTCAAGCATGATTTTCCTTTCATAAATCCAGGCTGACTTGGACTAATCCCTTTACTGCTATCCAAATGCCTCATTATTACCTCTTTATTAATTGACTCCAGCATCTTTCCCACCCCGAAGTCAGGCTAACTGGTCTGTAATAGTAAGATTAAACGAGAACTTACCTGTTCGAAGTTTGTTCTTTATTTTATGAGGAGTAACGATGAGAGATTACGTGAAGAAGGCCCGCCTGGCGCTGGAACGGCATACTTCAAAGCAGCGGCATGAAAAACACAGAACACAATAGCCGGAGTAAGATAGTAAGGCTCATTATAGATTTAGAACTACCAGATGATCATTCATTTTATGAGGGTGTGGAGTGGAGGGCACGTAATCCCTCATCGTTACTCCTCATAAAATAAAGATCAAACTTCGAACAGGTAAGTTCTCGTTTAATCTTACTATTTTACTTTGGAGTCACGTGAGTGACTACGTGAAGAGTTTGAAGCTTTCTGTGTTTTTTATGTCGTAGAATTCGTCCATACGACAGTCCGGCTAAGTCAACACATACATGAGAAAACCAGACTAGTTTTAGTTCTTTCCATAATAAATTTTTAATGATAAAAGAACATATAATAACCCTCTTTATATCCGAGGGAACCATTTCAAAGTGATAAAAGATATAAGTGATAACATAATTGATCATAGTAATCAATAGTGAAACAAAGCAGGTGACTATAGTGAACCCAACACCGCGTGGCCAAAGCTTGTCATTGTGTGAACAGGTTTATTGTAGAACTTTGAAAAAGTTTCTTCTTTACTCCACCCTGCGGTTTCTAAAATATGCTCGAGCGGTACGTCCTGCACCTTCGCTGCGGATGTAGCTGCAGCCCTGGTGGAGTGAGATTTGAACACATCAGTGTCTACTCCTGCTAAAAGTAACACCTGTTTTAACCACCTTGAGATTGTTTGTACTGAAGCTTTTGTGTGTGGTTTCTTATGAGTAATCATTAACGTTTTTTTCCTTACCTCGAAGAGTTTTGGTAATTTTTATATATTGGTTCAAATGTCTAACCACACACAATGTTGGATCAATAGGATAAGCTTGAAAGGTTACCTTTGCTCCAGTTCTTCCTGGTCTGCATTGTTTGATCAGATCATAAACATAGAACACAATGTTATCTGTAGTCATATGCATACAGTCTAAACGCAACATTTGTAATGTTTGCACCCTTTGAGCTGAAACCAATGACATTAACATTATTAATTTGAATGTTAATCTTTCCAATGACAAACCTTCGATTGGAGTCCATTGTATAAGTAAAGTAAGTACAATGCTAACATCCCAAATCTCTGTATATCTTGGTTTGGGTGGATTTTTGTTAAAGATTCCTTTCATAAATCTGGATATTAGTGGATGTGATCCAATTGATTTCTGGTCAGATATTTGTCCTAAATAAGATGATAAGGCACTACGTGCAGTATTAATGGCACTGTAACTTAAGTGTTGTTCAAAATGCAATTCAGCAAGGAACTCCAATACGTTTGCAATGTTCACAGTATGGTATGATATATTTGACTCTGCAAAATTCTTCCCATTTCTTTATATGTGTCATATATTGTTTCTGTGTGCTATCTCGCCATGATGCGGCTATAACTTCCACAGTTCTATCCGATAATCCAAGCTCCTGTAGTGGTCTGGTCAAAACCTGCAGATTAATAAATTCATATAAGCATGTAATGGATGAATTTCTTTGGTTACTGGTTTTATCAATAAATCACTGCAGTTAGGAATTGACATATATGGTTCTTTTAATCATGTTTAACATTAATGGGAACCAAGGTTGTGTCGGCCAATTTGGGATTACCAACAATCCTGTGGCAGAATCTTGCCCTATTTTCTTCAGACATTGCTGAACCAGAGCAAATGGTGGAAAAAGCATAAAAGAACATATTCCCCCAGTGTAATGAAAAAGCATCTACTGCTACTGCATCTGGGTCTGGTTCCCAAGACACATATTTTAGGCAATTGATGATTTAGTACTTGATGCAAACAGATCAATGTCTGGTAACCCATATCGAGTTACAATTTTACTGAAAATTACTGGGTTAAGCATCCATTCTGTGTTATCTTTAAATATCCTTGATCTATTATCTGCCACCACATTGTCTTTACCTGGAATGTAGTTTGCCGAGATCCAAATTTGGTGATTAATAACACCATTGCCATATCTCATTGACCAGACAATCACACGATACTGATCTGACTCCGCCCATGTGATTAATATATGCAACAGCTGTTTTATTGTCTAATTGTATTAATACATGTAGATTCTTTTTTGTAGAAACAATATGCCTTTAGTCCATAAAAAGCACCCAATAATTCTAAATAGTTTAATACCATATGTTTGAAGAAACATTTCCTCTTGGACAGTCCATCTACCTCCACAACTGGAGAATGAATCTGTTGCCCCCCCATCCGAGAGCGCTAGCATCTGTTTGTAAAACCACTTCAGGCTGTTGTATCAGAATGTTTTTAGCAGCTTGTGGGACATTTTCAATCCACCATTGTAATTCCAACAAAGCTTCTTTTGTTAATTGCATAGGCCTATCAAAATGGCCTGCCCTCTTTTTTAGAGCTCTTATTTTGCCCCTTTGAAGGTTTTGGTAATGTAATGGACCAAATTCCACTGCAGGAAATGCTGCTACTAGCTTACCAATAACCTTTGCTACTTCTCGGATGGAGGGATAAGGTTTGTGAATGAGACCCTTACAAGTCACCAAAATATCATCAATTTTATCTGTTGGTAAAGTTACTAACATAGTAACTGAATTAATTATAAACCCCAAATAGTTAATTGACTGTGCTGGCTGCAGCTGGGATTTAATTGGATGAATCAAGAACCCTAACTTTTCAAACAAAGCTTTAGTTGCTGAAACTGATTTCTCAGCTAATTCCTGATTGTCATTGATGATTAAAATGTCATCGAGATAAGCCATAACGATGTGTTTTTGTGCTCTTAATTGAGCTAAAACTGGTTTCAACAGTTTAGTAAAGAGCCTGGGAGCTGAACTTAACCCATTTGGTAAAGCTCTGAATTGCCACAGCTGTCCCAGCCAATTAAATTTTAAATACCTTTGAAAGAACTGATGTATTGATACAGAATAATAGGCGTCCTTTAAATCAATTGTAGCCATATAACAACCTGCTGATATCAAATGTCTTGCAGTATTAAACGTTTCCATTTTAAAATGTTTGTATTCTACAAATTTATTAAGATTTGTAAGGTCCAGAATAATTCTGCAACCACCATCTTTTTTATCTCTTGGAAATATATTTGACACAAATTGATGCTCGTGTTCAACAGTTTTTTCAATAACACCTTTTTTTAAACAATTTGTCAATTTCCCCATTTATTTCTGCTTTTTCCTTTGCAGAAAACACGAAAGCATAAGCAGGTTTATTCTGTACTGGAGAGTTAACACCTTCTTTAAATGTAATAGTGGCTCCTGAAACTGTTTGTAAAATAAACCGATCAGATGTGATAGTAAGCCAGTCATTATAAAACATTTGTAATCTCCCTCCAACTGGAGATTTGTCCACAGTTTCTTTAAGCATAGAATAAATCTTTAGTACCTCTCCATATGAACGTGGTGGTCTCCTTCTCCCCGTATACGGGTAAGCATTAGGCTGTGTCGGATGATAATATTTCCTTGACATACTCCTGCCTCTGTTTCCAAAATCAAATCCCCTTCTTGGCGAATACCTTTTTTGTCCAAAGACGAAAGGTCTCACGTGGCTAATAGATTTAGCTTCTTCATCCATATCTTTTATTTGTTTAGGCAGGTTTTCTCCAAACAGATAACCAGGAGCTTGAACACCACTTGCTCGACACAGACTTGCAAACCTTGGGTGAAATATGGGCCGAATCGCAATCTTTCTCATACAATTAATTTCATATAAGGAATTGCATAATAAGCCCAAAGTATCTTTTTGATTCTTATCCATCTCCAACCCTTTCATAGCAAAAGGATTTGAGTACAGGAGCAGGGAGGTTCTACTTCAGTTGTACAGGGTCTTGGTGAGACCACACCTGGAGTATTGCGTACAGTTTTGGTCTCCAAATCTGAGGAAGGACATTATTGCCATAGAGGGAGTGCAGAGAAGGTTCACCAGACTGATTCCTGGGATGTCAGGACTGTCTTATGAAGAAAGACTGGATAGACTCGGTTTATACTCTCTGGAATTTAGGAGATTGAGAGGGGATCTTATAGAAACTTACAAAATTCTTAAGGGGTTGGACAGGCTAGATGCAGGAAGATTGTTCCCGATGTTGGGGAAGTCCAGGACAAGGGGTCACAGCTTAAGGATAAGGGGGAAATCCTTTAGACCGAGATGAGAAAGACTTTTTTCACACAGAGAGTGGTGAGTCTCTGGAAACTCTCTGCCACAGAGGGTAGTTGAGGCCAGTTCATTGGCTATATTTAAGAGTGAGTTGGATGTGGCCCTTGTGGCTAGGGGGATCAGAGGGTATGGAGAGAAGGCAGGTACGGGATACTGAGTTGGATGATCAACCATGATCATATTGAATGGCGGTGCAGGCTCGAAGGGCTGAATGGCCTACTCCTGCACCTAATTTCTATGTTTCTATGTTTAACCCCTCCATTTGTCTTCCATAAGCCGTAACGGCAGCAGAAATTAATTTGAGGATTTTTTGAAATCTCATTTCTTGTCCTCTCATGCTTGGGGTCATAGATGTCCATATAGACGGATTAACCGTAGGTACCTTCAGTGAGGCACAATTATCCGGTGTTTTATATAATTCTGATGTTTCAATCATCACAGAATCTTGAAGTTGGTGAGATACCATATAATTAATGTTGGCAGCTAGGTTTTCTTCCATAGCCTCACCACTTCCTTCAGGTATAGCAAATTCTTTTGCTATCCCAGGCACATCTGGCCTTTTCTTTTTTATTTGTGGTGTGCATTCATAATCCACATCACCACTTGCAGGGTCTGTCTTTTGCATCCCTAATCCACTTGGAATTATATCCCATGAGACTTCCTCCGCCCCGAATCCTGGGTCCGGAGTTTCAAATTCCCAATTTGGCACACAGCCATATTCAGTATATTCATACCCCTCAGGGTCTTTTTGGGAAACTTCTGGGTACTGTGACCCTTGTCTCATAATTTTTTGGGGTACTTTCTCCATATGCTCCATTTTTAGCCACATAGTTTTATTATCTGGAGGACTTTATCAGAGTCATTATCAGAAACCACGGGCCTCACAGATTTCTTTTTACATTTTTTAGGAGCATTTCCCTCCGTGGTTATTATTTCTGGAGAAATTATAATTTCGCTAACGGGTGAATCAGCGGCCACCGGTATCGGAACCGGATCCGCACTAATCTCTTGTCCCGTATTTTTAGCTTCACCTCGGGATGATCTTTTTACCCGCGAAATTTTCTTTTGCGATTTCTCCATTTTCTTTTTCATTTATCTGGCCAAATCAGCACGCCAGCGTGACTCTGATTTTTACTTTTACTTTCACTTTTCTGCTGGTTTTTACCAGCGTAACTTTTTTTTTAGAACGTCCCCACTTTACCACACTTACCTGCGGGTCCGTTCCGACCGCTGCGAGGAGCTGCGCTCTGCAGCTTCCTGCTTCTGCCGTCAGCATCGACGTAATGCCGTTCCAGCGCCAGGCGGGCCTTCTTCACGTAGTCACTCACGTGACTCCGAAGTAAAATTTCCCACTTTCTCTCTCGCTCCTTCCTTGAAAAGTGGGATAACATTAGCTATCCGCCAATCCAGAGAGGGTCCAGCTTTAGGTTTCTGGGCACACGCATCTCAGAGGACCTCACATGGTCCAACAACACCGCTGCACTGGTCAAGAAGGCAGAGCAACAACTGTTCTTCCTCAGAACATTGAAAAAGACTGGTCTGCCCCAAAAGCTGCTGACAACCTTCTACCACAGCGAACATAATAACATATGGCATCTCTGTGTGGTATCTCAGCTGCACGGAGGCGGAGAGCAGAGCTCTTCAGCGTGTCGTCCTCAGAGGGCAGAAGATTATTGGGAGACAGCTACCAATCCTGGGGGGCATCTACTACACACGAAAGTACCTGTTCAACTCTTCTGCCTTTTCCTTGTTACCCATATAACCATATAACAATTACAGCACGGAAACAGGCCCTCTCGGCCCTTCCAGTCCGTGCCGACCATTTGTTTTCCCCTAGTCCCATCTACCTGCACTCAGACCATACCCCTCCATTCCCTTCACGTCCATATACCTATCCAATTTACTCTTAAATGTTAAAATCGATCCTGCCTCCACCACTTCTGCTGGAAGCTCATTCCACACAGCCACCACCCTCTGAGTAAAGAAGTTCCCCCTCACGTTACTCCGAAACTTCTGTCCCTTAATTCTCATGTCATGCCCTCTTGTTTGAATCTTCCCTACCCTCAATGGGAAAAACGTATCCACGTCAACTCTGTCTATCCCTTTCATCATTTTAAAGACCTCAATCAAGTCCCCCCTTAACCTTCTGCGCTCCAAAGAATAAAGACCTAACTTGTTCAACCTTTCTCTGTAACATAGTTGCTGGAACCCTGGCAACATTCTAGTAAATCTCCTCTGTACTCTCTCTATTTTGTTGACATCCTTCCTATAAACTAGGCGACCAAAATTGTACACCATACTCCAGAATTGGTCTTACCAATGCCTTGTACAATTTTAACATTACTTCCCTACTCCTATATTCAATGCTCTGATTTATAAAGGCCAGCACACCAAAGGCTTTCTTTACCACCCTATCTACATGCGATTCCACCTTCAGGGAACTATGCACAGTTATTCCTAGATCCCTCTGTTCCACAGCATTCCTCAATTCCCTACCATTTACCATGTACGTCCTATTTTGATTTGTCCTGCCAAGATGTAGCACTTCACACTTAACAGCATTAAACTCCATCTGCCATCTTTTCAGCCCACTTTTCCAAATGGCCCAAATCTCTCTGTAGACTTTGAAAATCTACTTCATTATCCACAACACCACCTATCTTAGTATCATCTGCATACTTTCTTATCCAATTTTCCCACCCCATCATCCAGATCATTGATGTACATGACAAACAACAGTGGCCAAATGGGGAGCGTGAATTGGAAGAGCAAATATGTAAGGAGATAGAAGATATTAGTAGTAAGCACAAGGTAGTGATTGTGGGAGATTTTCAATTTTCCAAAAATAGACTGGGAAACACATTCTGTAAATGGGCTGGATGGTTTGGAGTTTGTAAAATGTGTGCAGGATAGTTTTTTGCAGCAGTACATAGAGGTATCGACCAGAGAAGGGCAGTGCTGGACCTCCTGTTAGGAAATGAGGCAGGTCAGGTGACGGAGGTATGCGTTGGTGAGCACTTCGGGACCAGTGATCACAATACCATTAGTTTCAATATAATTATGGAGAGAGAGTCAGAACTGGACCTAGGGTGGAGATTTTTGATTGGAGAAAGGCTAACTTTGAGGGAATGCGTAAGGATTTTAAAGGAGTGAATTGGGACATTTTGTTTCATGGGAAGGATGTAGAAGAGAAATGGAGGACATTTAAAGGGGAAATTGTAAGAGTACAGAATCTTTATGTCCCTGTTACGTTGAAAGGAAATAGTAAAAATTGGAATGAGCCATGGTTTTCAAGGGAATTTGGACACTTGTTTAGAAAAAAGAGAGATATCTACAATAATTATAGGAGGCATGGAGTAAATGAGGTGCTAGAGGAGTATAAAGAATGTAAAAAGAATCTTAAGAAAGAAATTAGGAAGGCTAAAAGAAGATATGAGGTTGCTTTGGCAAGAAAGGTGAAAGTAAACCCAAAGGGTTTCTACAGCTATATTAATAGCAAAAGGTATAAAATTGGACCATTAGAGAATTAGAATGGACAGCTATCTGCAGAGCCAAAAGAGATGGGGGAGATATTGAACAATTTATTTTCTTCGGTATTACCAAGGAGAAGGATATTCAACTCCGTGAGTTAAGGGGAAAAAGTAGAGTAGCTATGGAAACTATGAGATTCAAAGAGGAGGAAGTACTGACACTTTTGAAAAATATAAAAGTGGATAAGTCTCCAGGTCCTGACAGGATATTCCCTAGGACATTGAGGGAAGTTAGTGTAGAAATAGCAGGAGCTATGACAGAAATATTTCAAATGTCATTAGAAACGGGAATAGTGCCGGAGGATTGGCGTACTGCGCATGTTGTTCCATTGTTTAAAAAGGGTTCAAAGAATAAACCTAGCAATTATAGACCTATTAGTTTTGACGTCAGTGGTGGGCAAATTAATGGAAAGGATACTTAGAGATAATATATATAAGCATCTGGATAAACAGGGTCTGATCAGGAACAATCAACATGGGATTTGTGCCTGGAAGGTCATGTTTGACAAACCTTCTTGAATTTTTTGAAGCGGTAACTAGGGAAATTGATGAGGGTAAAGCAGTGAATGTTGTCTATATGGATTTCAGTAAGGCCTTTGACAAGGTTCCCCATGGAAGGTTGGTTAAGAAGGTTCAATCTTTGGGTGTTAATGGCGGAGTAGCAAGATGGATTCAACAGTGGCTGAATGGGAGATGTCAGAGAGTAATGGTGGATGGCTGTTTGTCAGGTTGGAAGCCGGTGACCAGTGGAGTGCCTCAGGGATCTGTGTTGGGTCCACTGTTGTTTGTCATGTACATCAATGATCTGGATGATGGGGTGGAAAATTGGATAAGTAAGTATGCAGATGATACTAAGATAGGTGGTGTTGTGGATAATGAAGTAGATTTTCAAAGTCTACAGAGAGATTTGGGCCATTTGGAAAAGTGGGCTGAAAGATGGCAGATGGAGTTTAATGCTGATAAGTGTGAAGTGCTACATCTTGGCAGGACAAATCAAAATAGGACGTACATGGTAAATGGTAGGGAATTGAGGAATGCTGTGGAACAGAGGGATCTAGGAATAACTGTGCATAGTTCCCTGAAGGTGGAATCGCATGTAGATAGGGTGGTAAATAAAGCCTTTGGTGTGCTGGCCTTTATAAATCAGAGCATTGAATATAGGAGTAGGGAAGTAATGTTAAAAATTGTACAAGGCATTGGTAAGACCAATTCTGGAGTATGGTGTACAATGTTGGTCGCCTAGTTTATAGGAAGGATGTCAACAAAATAGAGACAGAGGAGATTTACTAGACTGTTGCCAGGGTTCCAGCAACTATGTTACAGAGAAAGGTTGAACAAGTTAGGTCTTTATTCTTTGGAGCGCAGAAGGTTAAGGGGGGACTTGATTGAGGTCTTTAAAATGATGAAAGGGATAGACAAAGTTGACGTGGATACGTTTTTTCCCATTGAGGGTAGGGAAGATTCAAACAAGAGGGCATGACATGAGAATTAAGGGACAGAGGTTTCGGGGTAACGTGAGGGGGAACTTCTTTACTCAGAGGGTGGTGGCTGTGTTGGAATGAACTTCCAGCAGAAGTGGTGGAGGCAGGATCGATTTTAACATTTAAGAGTAAAGTGGATAGGGTATATGGACGTGAAGGGAATGGAGGGGTATGGTCTGAGTGCAGGTAGATGGGACTAGGGGAAAACAAATGGTCGGCACGGACTGGAAGGGCCGAGAGGGCCTGTTTCTGTGCTGTAATTGTTATATGGTTATATGGTTATATGGTTATGGTTATATGGTTATATGGGACCCAACGGGTCCCACTTAGTCCAGTATACAATTAAGAGAGGCATGGATTGGATAGACAGTCAGAGCCTTTTTCCCCCAGAGTGGAAATGTCCAACACTAGAGAGTGTAGCTATAAGGTGGGAGGGTGAAACGTTAATGCAGGGCACTTTTTACACAGTATGGTGGAGGCCTACAATGCATGCCATGAGTGGCGATTGAGGCAGATACGATAGTAGCATTTTAGATAGGCACATTTAAGTGCAGGAAGAGAGGGATGCTAGACTAAGTGGGACCTGTTAACATAGAAACATAGAAATTAGGTGTAGGAGTAGGCCATTCGGCCCTTCGAGCCTGCACTGCCTTTCAATATGATCATGGCTGATCATCCAACTCAGTATCCCCGCACCTGTCTTCTCTCTATACCCCCTGATCCCTCTAGCCACAAGTGCCACATCTAACTCCCTCTTAAATATAGCCAATGAACTGGCCTCAACTACCTTCTGTGGCAGAGAATTCCAGAGACTCGCCACTGTGTGAAAAATGTTTTTCTCATCTCGGTCCTAAAAGATTTCCCCCTTATCCTTAAACTGTGACTCCTTGTTCAGGACTTCCCCAACATCGGGAACAATCTTCCTGCATCCAGCCTGTCCAACCCCTTAAGAATTTCGTAAGTTTCTATAAGATCCCCCCGCAATCTGCTAAATTCTAGCGAGTACAAGCCAGGTCTATACAGTCTTTCCTCATATGAAAGTCCTGACATCCCAGGAATCAGTCTGGTGAACCTTCTCTGTACTCCCTCTATGGCAAGAATGTCTTTCCTCAGATTTGGAGACCAAAACTGTGCGCAATACTCCAGGTGTGGTCTCACCAAGACCTTGTACAACTGCAGTAGAAACACCCTGCTCCTATACTCAAATCCTTTTGCTATGAATCCTAACATACCATTCGCTATCTTCACTGCCTGCATGCCTACTCTCAATGACTGGTGTATCATGACACCCAGGTCTCGTTACATCTCCCCTTTTCCTAATCGGCCACCATTCAGATAATAATATTGTAATAGCTGGGGTCCCAGCACTGAGCCTTGCGGTACCCCATTAGTCACTGCCTGCCATTCTAAAAAGCTCTCCTACTGTCTGTCTGCTTCGTGTCTGCCAGCCAGTTCTCTAACCCACATCAATACTGAACCCCCAATACTGTGTGCTTTAAGTTTGTATACTAATCTCTTATGTGAGACTTTGTCAAAAGCCTTCTGAAAGTCCATATATAACACATCCACTGGTTCTCCCTTATTCACTCTACTAGTTACATCCTCAAAAAAGTCTATAAGATTCATCAGACATGATTTACCTTCTGTAAATCCATGCTGACTTTTTCCAATGATTTCACCACTTTCTAAATGTGCTGCTATCCCATCTTTAATAACTGACTCTAGCAGTTTCCCCACTACCGATGCTAGACTAACTGGTCTTTAATTCCCAGTTTTCTTTTTCCCTCCCTTTCTAAAAAGTGGGGTTACATTAGCTACCCTCCAATCCTCAGGAACCACTCCAGAATCTAAAGCGTTTTGAAAAATTATCACTAATGCATCCACTATTTTTGGGGCTACTTCCTTGTGACTGCCCCGGGCCGCGGAGTTGAACCGCGGGACTTATTTACATCACCCGATGCGGTCACAACATCGGAGGCATGGATCGCCTCAGCGCAGAGGAAGAGGAAAAAAAAGAAGGGAAGAGACAAAGACTTAAGATTTTTGCCTTCCATCACAGTGAGGAGGTGTTTGGTGAACTCACTGTGGTGGGTATAGTGGAATAGTGCCGGAGGATTGGCGTACTGCGCATGTTGTTCTATTGTTTAAAAAGGGTTCAAAGAATAAACCTAGCAATTATAGACCTACTAGTTTGATGTCAGTGGTGGGAAAATTAATGGAAAGGATACTTAGAGATAATATATATAAGCATCTGGATAACAGGGTCTGATCAGGAACAGTCAACATGATTTGTGCCTGGAAGGTCATGTTTGACAAACTTCTTGAATTTTGAAGCGTAATTTAGGAAATTGATTAGGGTAAAGCAGTGGATGTTGTCTATATGGATTTCAGTAAGGCCTTTGACAAGGTTCCCCATGGAAGGTAGGGTGATAAAAGGTTCAATCTTTGGGTGTTAATGGCGGAGTAGCAAGATGGATTCCACAGTGGCTGAATGGGAGGATGTCAGAGAGTAATGGTGGATGGCTGTTTGTCAGGTTGGAAGCCGGTGACCAGTGGTGCCTCAGGGATCTGTGTTGGTCCACTGTTGTTTGTCATGTACATCAATGATCTGGATGATGGGGTGGAAATTGGATAAGTAAGTATGCAGATGATACTAAGATAGGTGGTGTTTGGATAATGAAGTAGATTTTCAAAGTCTACAGAGAGATTTGGGTCCATTTGGAAAAGTGGGCTGAAAGATGGCAGATGGAGTTTAATGCTGTTAAGTGCGAAGTGATACATCTTGGCAGGACAAATCAAAATAGGACGTACATGGTAAATGGTAGGGAATTGAGGAATGCTGTGGAACAGAGGGATCTAGGAATAACTGTGCATAGTTCCCTGAAGGTGGAATCGCATGTAGATAGGGTGGTAAAAAAAAGCCTTTGTGTGCTGGCCTTTATAAATCAGTAGCATTGAATATAGGAGTAGGGAAGTAATGTTAAAATTGTACAAGGCATTGTTTAAGACCGATTCTGAGTATGGTGTACAATTTTTGGTCGCCTAATTATAGGAAGGATGTCAACAAAATAGAGAGAGTACAGAGGAGATTTACTAGAATGTTGCCAGGGTTCCAGCAACTATGTTACAGAGAAAAAAGGTTGAAAATAAAAAAACAAGTTAGGTCTTTATTTCTTTGGAGCGCAGAAGGTTAAGGGGGGACTTGATTGAGGTCTTTAAAATGATGAAAGGGATAGACAGAGTTGACGTGGATACGATTTTCCCATGAGGGTAGGGAAGATTCAAACAACGAGGGCATGACATGAGAATTAAGGGACAGAAATTTAGGGGTAACGTGAGGGGGAACTTCTTTACTCAGAGGGTGGTGGCTGTGTGGAATGAGCTTCCAGCAGAAGTGGTGGAGGCAGGATCGATTTTAACATTTAAAAGTAAAGTGGATAGGTATATGGATGTGAAGGGAATGGAGGGGTATGGTCTGAGTGCAGGTAGATGGGACTAGGGGAAAGCAAATGGTCGGCACGGACTGGAAGGGCCGAGAGGGCCTGTTTCCGTGCTGTAATTGTTATATGGTTATATGCATGTTAAGTATGTGTTTATTGTGTGTTTTGTTATTTACTATATGTATGACTGCAGGCAACAAAATTTTGTTCAGACCGAAAAATCCATTCCATTCCATACTCTGGGATGCTATCTGGCCTGGGGATTTATCGACCTTTAATCCATTCAATTTACCTAATACCACTTTCTGGCTAACCTGGATTTCACTCAGATCCTCCATTTGACCCCCGGTCCCCTGCTATTTCCAGAATATTATTTATGTCTTCCTTAGTGAAGACAGAACCAAAGCAGTTATTCAATTGGTCTGCCATGTCCTTGCTCCCCATGATCAATTCATTTGTTTCTGACTGCAAGGGACCTACATTTGTTTTAACCATATAACCATATAACAATTACAGCAGGGAAACAGGCCCTCTCGGCCACAACAGGACTGCTAACTAACCCTTCCTCATTACTCAATACCCAGTCTAGAATAGCCTGCTCTCTCGTTGGTTCCTCTACATGTGGGTTTAGAAAACTATCCCGCATACATTCCAAGATATCCTCTTCCGCAGCACCTCTGCCAATTTGATTCACCCAATCTATATGTAGATTGAAGTCACCCATTATAACTGTTTTACCTTTGTTGCACGCATTTCTAATTTCCTGTTTGATGCCATCCTCAACTCCACTACTACTGTTAGGTGGCCTGTACACAACTCCCACTAGCATTTTCTGCCCCTTAGTGTTTCGCAGCTCTACCCATATCGATTCCACATCCTCCAAGCTAATGGTACTTCCTTTCTATTGCATTAATCTCCTATCTAACCAGCAACGCTACCCCTCCTCCTTTTCCATTCTGTCTATCCCTCCTGAATTTGAATATCCCTGGATATTTCAGCTCCCACATTGGTCTCCCTGGAGCCATGTCTCCGTGATCCCAACTATATCATAGTCATTAATAGCTATCTGCACCTTCAACTCATCCACCTTATTATGAATGCTCCTTGCATTTGAGGACACAAAGCCTTCAGGCTTGTTTTTACAAACACTATTACCCTTATACCTATTATGTAGAAAAGTGGCCCTTTTTGATTTTTGCCCTGGATTTGTCTGCCTGCCACTTTTACTTTTCGACCGTTGCTACCTATTTGTCTAATCTAACTCATTTACACCCCTCTGTCTATCTGGCCCACACATTTAAGAAACCCAACCACCTTCTTATTGCTCTGTTTATTTAGTTTTTTCCTTCTTTCCCCGTTACATGTTGGTCTGAGTGTTTCCCTTCTCTGCCTCCTGCCTCACACACTGTCTACTAGCTTTCTCTATTTGAGTCCCTCCCCCCAACCGTTCTAGTTTAAAATCTCCCCAGTAGCCTTTGCAAAGGGTCCCATTCACACGGGAGGCCTGGGCCCCCACCCCAACGCAACCCCATTCCCAAATGCAATAATCCACCACTCACCCGTTCCGCCAATGCAACCCATTCCCCCAATGCAATATTACATCACTCACCCATAGCTCCTAACTTCGCAGGCACGGCTGATGGATTCCCGTTGTTATGCCCCTGATCACCCCTCCTCCCCTCCCCCTCTCCCTTCTTGTTCTTCCTCCCCCCACGCGCTCACTTCATCTCCCTCAAAAACACCCTATCCACTCTTAGCAGCTATCTGCCGGCACAGCCATCCCCACCCATTGGGTTATCTGTGACGTAGAACATATAACCATATAACAATTACAGCACGGAAACAGGCCTTCTCGGCCATTCAAGTCCGTGCCGAACATTTATTTTCCCCTAGTCCCATCTACCTGCACTCAGACCATACCCCTCCATTCCCTTCCCATCCATATAACTATCCACCTTACTTTTAAATGTTAAAATCGATCCTGCCTCCACCACTTCTGCTGGAAGCTCATGCCACACAGCCACCATTCTCTGAGTAAAGAAGTGCCCCCTCATGTTACCCCTAAACTTCTGTCCCTTAATTCTCATGTCATGCCCTCTTGTTTGAATCTTCCCTACCCTCAATGGGAAAAGCTTATCCATGTCAACTATCCATTTCATTATTTTAAAGACCTCAATCAAGTCACCCCTTAACCTTCTGCGCTCCAAAGAATAAAGACCTAACTTGTTCAACCTTTCTCTGTAACTTAGTTGCTGGAACCCAGGCAACATTTTAGTAAATCTCCTCTGTACTCTCTCTATTTTGTTGACATCCTTCCTATAATTAGGCGACCAAAATTGTATCCCATACTCCAGAATTGGTCTCACCAATGCCTTGTACAATTTTAACATTACTTCCCTACTCCTATATTCAATGCTCTGATTTATAAAGCCCAGCACACATCAAAAGCTTTCTTTACCACCACTATCTACATGCGATTCCACCTTCAGGGAACAATCCAGTTATTCCTAGATCCCTCTGTTCCACCGCATTCCTCAATTCCTTACCATTACCAGTACGTCCTATTACTTGTCCTTCCCAAGATGTAGCACCATCACACTTATCAGCATTAACTCCATCTGCCATCTTTCATTCCCACTCTTTCCAAATGGCCCAAATCTCTCTGTAACTTGTGAAAATCTACCTTCATTATCCACAACAAAAACACCACCATCTTAGTATCATATGCATACTTACTTATCAAATTTCCACCCCATCACCAGATCATTGATATACATGACAAACAGTGGACCCAACACAGATCCCTGAGGCACCCCACTGGTCACCGGCTTCCAACCTGACAAACAGCCATCCACCATTACTCTCCAGACATCTCACCATTCAGTCAACTGTTTGAATCCATCTTGCTACTCTGTTGAATCCATCATGGCCTAACACTGCTGCAACCTACTGTTGCCTACCCCGGCCGCTGCCTACCCCTGCTGCGGCCTACTGCTGCCGCGGCCTACCCCTGCCGTGGCCTATCGCTGTATGGCCTACCGCTGCTGCTCCCCACCGTGCTTTCATGCGGATTACCTGGTGGGGAGCATCTGCAGCTGTGAACGGGACAGCTTCAGGCAGGGGCTGTCAGGGGACGTGGAGGGTGGGGGAGTGCATCCTGCAGCCGATGGAGGGGAACGGCTTCAGGCGGAGGCTACCGTGGCCTATCGATGTTATGGCCTACCGTTGCTGCTGCCTATTGCTTTCGTGCCATGCCTGTCGCTGGCCGTGGCCAACCGGTGTTTGTGGACAGATGGCGCGTGGTGGGTAGGGGGGTGTGAGGTGTGGGGGGAGAAGAGAAGATCACAGAAAGACGGGTGTTAGTGGGGAGAGGGGTATATCACGGGGGAGTGGCAGAGTCAGCGAGGGGGACTGAAGAGTGAAGGGAAGCTTACAGTGTGATGTGGACTCACAGCAGTGGCCGGTCGCTGGTCACTAGTCGTTCTTCTCCGAGCCGGGCTCCAATTCTTCCACTTTCATTTGGCGACATTTTCCCTCCTGGGCTGGCCATTTCCCTGTCTCTCTAGTAAAATTTGTTGTCTGGTAGGAACCTCCGCCGATCATAACCAAGTGTCCCTCGGGTCCAGTAAAGACGCGATGGTACAGGAAGGGGCGGACCGTCCCGCGGAGTGATAGGAGAAAAGACCAATCCATGAGCGCTGAATGGCAGGAGAGGAGATCGATCAGAGGATGCACGGTTTTTAAGATTTTTTAAACCTCGCTAACTTTTACATTAGACCACCAAACAGAAACTTGGTGCAAGCGCAGCTCAGGAGAACGATGAGTAAGTTGCTGAAAAATTGTAGCACTATCGTGTACCGTTTTTGCGCAAATAGAATGACCGCGCAAACCGGAAGATAAGATATATAGATAGATAGATGGATCATCAACAGACAGATGTGCCCATTGGTCATTGGGAACTATACCGATGAACATATGAATAGAATGATCACTAACTATTGGTCGAATGTTTGTATCGCTACATTAACCACCATTGACACCAGCAGCAGACATTTGGTTTCAAGCTTTGTTTTGCTCCTCAGCTTGTAGTGGGCTCTCCCTGTGGCTTTGTGTTATCAGTATTACTCTTACATTCCGCAGGTACTTGATTGATGCTACTTCAGCTTGCCCTCCTGACTCCAGCCTGACAAACCCAGGCAGTTTTTTTTTTTGTATTTGAAGCATTACACTGCATTGAGGTGATAAACCTGCAAGGGAAGATCTCCACTATATCAATGGCAAAACGTCCTGCTGGTCTAACCTCTCATGCCAAATGCACTCACATGATTCACTTGTATTAACCATTTGTCCACTGACTTTGTGCACAGATCAGAAACCAGTTGAACATTTTCATCAGTTCTGGAAGCCCCTCCATGTCACTTACAGGTTTAAAGGTTAAAACATGTACATTTAATAACTTCTTTCAACATTGGCTGACTGCTAAGTAGCCCATGCACCTCTGCTGTAAAACTCAGTTCCAGAAGCCAAACTTCATGTTGGCCAAAGATCTTTCAAAACAAACTATGTAATCACAATGATGTTGCGCGGCCCTTGCAGTTTTCTGCCTCCCATCTATAAGAATTATAAGAACTAAAGGGTTCTGAGTTTAGAAGTTGGGAGGGGGGGTATGTCATGTTGCAGTTGTATCAGATGTTGGTGAGGCCATATATACAGTATTGTGTTCATTTCTGGACACCATGTTATAGGAAAGCTGTTCTCAAGCTCAATGGTGCAGAGAAGATTTACAATGACGTTGCCAGGGCTAAAGTGTCTGAGATATAGGGAGAGATTAAGCAGGATAGGAATCTATTCCTTGGAGCACAGGAGGATGTGGGGTGATCTAATAGAGATGTACAAAATCATGAGAGGAGTATATCACGTAAACACACAGAACCAGAGGACATAGGTTTCAAGTGAGAGGGGAAAGATTCAATCGGAACCTGAGAGGTAACTTCTTCACACAAAGCGTGGTGTGTGTATGGAACGAGTTGCCGGAGGAGGTAGTTAAGGCAGGAACTATCCCAGCATCTAATAAATATTTGGACATGGATAGGCCAGATTTGGATGAATATGGGCCAAACTCAGGCAGGTGGGTCTAGTGTAGATGGTGCACTTTGGCTGGTGTTGGCAAGTTGGGCCGAAGGCCCCGTTTCCAAGCTGTGTGTCTCTATGACTCTAGGTTTCCAGTACAGCTGCATCAGTGCCATCTTAAAAACAGAATAATATAAAATGTAGGATCGTGGATGAGTCATTTTGACTTTTGAGCACCTCCAATTCCGCCATTGCCAGAGTGAGGCCCCAGCTAGGTAGAACAGCTCGGGTAGCTTACAACCCAGTGGTATCAATGTTGAATTCTTTAATTTTAGGTAACTCCCTTGTACACACCCAACCCCCCTTTCCCTTGCTCCCCCACACACTTGCTCCCTTGCTCCATTAATAGTCCGGCAACTATTTCCACAGCTTGCAACAATATATTCTCTTGCGATCACACCATCCCGAGCTAATAGGGAAGCACCCTGTCTGAGGTTACCTGTTGCCATCCCAGTTTGTCCTGGTCTTTTTTTGCTACCACTTCACCAAAAACGCAAAAAAGCCCCCCCCCCCCACCCACCCACACCTACCACACTAACCCCTACATCAGGATTAGCGCCCATATGAGTGTACCGACACAGGAGGGGTGCCCACTAGCACAAGTGTACCCACAAACCACCAATTAACCTCCCAACCTAACACACATCAACGACACCCCCGAAAAGACAACAAAACACATTTATATATATAAAAT
>CM069157.1:39346673-39445287 GCA_035221665.1 Okamejei kenojei
AGACAAGAGGGTCAGCGACTCCCGGAGGGGTGTGAGAGTGGGCGGTTTCTCCAGTATGGGCTCCCAGACCGCAATGGTACCCCCTGGAGAAGGGTTAGACTGGCAGAAACCTCTTCGTACCACAAATCTCTGTCAATTGGGTCAGCACTCCTGACCGCTTAGGGTTTCCCAGAAAGGGGTTAGATGGCAGTTAAACCGGTTCTCGCTACCCGTCGCTGACAATAGGGGTCAGGCAGATCCCAGACCGCTAAGGTCTCCCCAAATAAGGGGAAAAATGGGTAAGTAGGTCTCAAGACCCTGTCACTAATCTGTGGTCAGCACCTCACAGACCGTATGGTTCCCAGAAAGGGGTTTTTTTATTTTTAAACCACGAGGAAGCGGTCAGGCTTGAGACTCGGTCGAGTCGGCTAGGCCCCCCCAAGCCAGGACTCGTTCCCCCCTCCTTTCATGTAAATGCCCTAAAACCCATCTGGGAGGCACCTAATGGAGTGGTTGCCCTGAGAGATATGCTCCAGAAGAGAGCTATCTGAGGCCGGGTATTATGTAAACCTGCTGGCAGCGGCACCTGTGTCAGGGCCTTGCACAAAGTCTCCCTCTTGGGAGGGGAGCAATCAGGGGCAGTTTTCGCACTGGCCAGAGTCATATTCTGATATAGGTCTGTGGGGGCCAATGTCAGCGCAGGTATCCTCAGGGGCCTGCGGCCTGCGCCCGTCTCAGGGCCGTCTAGAGTCTCCCTCTCGGTGGATGGAAGGGGAGGTGCGGAGGACTACTCCCAAGGGAAGAGGCAGAAAACCGGGAAGGGGCCAGAATCCCTCATGCTACAAGTGCCGGCAGTGAACAGAGCTATCAAATGAAATCATCGTATCGGCGGATGACACCCCACGCCTCAACGGCAGTTTGCAGTTCACTGAAGTTATTGGGCGCTTGAAAGCTGGCCCAAGCCGGTCTCAGGAATATGGAAATCAAGGATGGGAATAGAACCCACATCAGGGGTCTTTGGGCTTACCATAGACCACTGGTAAACATGGAGGTAGGTGGGTCTGGTTCTTTCGAAACATGGGGTAATATGGACCATTTTACTAGTTGCGTAAATATTTAAACTTGTTTTGTTACAATGAAAATGATATTATGTGATGGGGTAATTATTACACAGTATACAAGGGTACCAGAGCATGGCTTGGAATTGGGCCAGAGTTGTCTTTCGAAGGCTTATCAGGATTACGGCAGCACTGTCCTTCGGGACAAGATCGGAATATGGCAGGTTGTCTTTCGAGGTAGGCTTAGATTACGGCCGGGACCAGTTTTAAGGCAGGCGTAGTATGGCCAGAGTTGCATTCAAGGCAGGCACGGAACTGTGGCAGGCATGGCCCGTTCTTGTGTACAGATGGTGGAATGTCGGTTCCATATTTCAATTTTACTCCATGTGCAACATAGCTTTTCAGGTATATGGAATTCTCTACTGTTAATTACTAATTTCCTTAGGATCTTTTTGGCTTACATCGATCTCAACAGATGGCATACTATTTAGGCCCCATTCACAGGAGATCACCGGAGACATTTGAAAAATTGATCTGAGGATATTTCTTACGTGTGTTTTGCTTAAATCAACTGTTTTCAGCCATCCAGTCAAAGTTAAGTTGATACCAACTGGAGAATGTTTATCGGTTTTACCTTTAAAACTATTAATGACCCTGTGATTTTGCCCTGGGGCAACAGATTGGAATCAATTGAAGCCTGTAACAACCTTGTTATCAAGCAGTCTTCTATTTATCAAGTGTAATTGGCTAGAGCGCTGTGTTCAGTTGTTGCAATTGAGGCCTCTTGCATTATTAGACTTTCCAAACGTGCATGGTAGTAACCTCTCTAGTGCCATATAGGTCATTGTTAACAGACCTATGTATTATCAGCTGAAGCTACCAAAGTCACAATGGTGGTCGAACTACATTCAGCATTGCTCCAGTAGTTATATTCAGCATTGCTCCAGTAGTTTTGGTCACATAATCTTCAGTTATATTACTGACAGATGCTAGAGTTCAAAGATGGAAAATCGAGAATGCCATCTCTAGTAACGAAGGCGGATTGGATTTGCATGAAACACCTATTCTTCAGTTATTGGTTTCAACTACCTATAGACACTATGTGCATACAATGGTTTTAAAGGGTACTTGTGACAAATATTCAAACCCTGCATGCTCAGTTCCAACGTTGATACCCTTTTTATTATCAATTAACTACACTATTACCCCACCCCTCCCCCCCCCCCCATCCCCCCCCTCTCCCCCCCCCCCCCCCCTTCCATACCTAATTTACCCAACCTTTTATGCCGCAGGTGTACTCCATCATGCCAACAGTTCCAATGACACCACAGTCATGGATGTTCCGGTCCCCCCAAAGAGTTTAGGATCTAGGGTCGATGGCACCCAATATCGATATGATTGCATGCAGGCTCATTCTCGCTACACGGGGGAGGAATGTTCTTTTATGTGGTTCTCTATTTTGCCTCATTATTGCAAGTTGGGGCTTGCAATAATCTGAGAAGACCGCTCCTGCGGCTCGGGCTGTCATACTGATCCATGTATGTCTCACTGCAGAGTGCAGGGACAGCACAAATAAAAAAAGCAAAGTAGTAAGAGTACTTAGCCACTTTTGAAGATGGGAAGCGTTTTTTCTGTTAAATGTTATGTTACATATAATACAGCATGGACACTGACGTCTTAGAGTTCTTTTTTTATGGGTCTTTGGGACAATAAATTAGTTATAGTCCATTAACTGGAACCCACGTGCTCTCATCACAGGTTGCTGCAGAAAGTGGAGACCCGCTCTCTTGGGTTTCACCCTCTGGTGTCCAGTATTTAGGATATCATTAACACAAGTTCTTCCAGACCCAAGTACACGGAAGTATGGGATATTGACATGGTGTTAACATTTATTCACCATGGGGCTCCAGCTATATCTCTATCTTTGGTTTGGCTCTCATAGGAAGGTTATTCCCTGGCGCTGCCCTCAGTGCACAGGTCCAGTCATTACATAAATTGCGAATGGACAGGATCATTACACCTGCAATGTCATAATTCATGTTTACATACCCCATGCACCTTTGATTACATGTAGTCACACGTTTCCAACATTATGTCAAGGTCATCAAGACCCTTAGAAGCTCTGATACTAGTTCAGACCATCTCCATGCGGTTATGCGAGGTTTTGGCTTATACAAGAGTAGATACAGATTTCTAATCTCACTCCACCAGGGCTGCTACAATACCAGCAGCAAGGGTTATATGCGGTCCTCTGGACTATATCCTGTCAACTGCAGGATGGTCTAATGAACGAGGTGTCCAACATTTTATTTTAACCCATTGCCAGACCAGGGGTATTTGCCAACTCTATTTAGATTCAATTTTATAGTTCCCCTCGGTGGAGGGGTTATGTTATTATTGTTTGTTCATTTATCAGCATCAGCATGTTTTTAAAAATCTATGTCATTTATGTATGCATTATGATGGTTCCCTTAGCTAATGGTCAAAACTGATGCAGTTGTGCTTATGTGGACTCGTTTTTCCACCGCATTAAATCACTGAGCTTCAAAAAAATTTCTTCACGTAGTCACTCACGTGGACTCCGAAGTAAAATAATAAGATTAAACGAGAACTTACCAGTTTGAAGTTTGTTCATTATTTTATGAGGAGTTATGATGAGGGATTACGTTGGCCCTCCGCGCCTCCCTACCCTCGTAAACGTAACGATCTTTCTGTAAAGTTTTAGTCAACTTAATCTTATATTTTAGTTCAACAACTCTTTTTCTGTGATTTCACACCGCTGCTGTGAAGATTGACGCGCATTCGTGGGGACGTCCTTCTTCATGTAAATCCCTCATCGTAACTCCTCATAAAATAGCGATCAAACTTCAAACTGGTAAGTTCTCGTTTAATCTTACTATTATACTCAATAACTAACATCCATTGTCTGTAATACTGCGCTTGGGTTCCGTCCCATCAAGTAAACATGTATGTTTACTCTATGAATTTTCGTATCTGACTATCAGAATATCACAATCACTCCATGTAGTCAATGACTTGAGTACATTGGCCAGCTTCACATGTGTTCCACTCCATCCTCATGGTCAATGTCATGTCAGAGTATATGTGGGCTGCCAGTCTGTAGTGAAAAATGATGCGGAATAAAGAGTAGGAAAATATAAGACGCTCTGACTTATTTTAGATTCCTCTCAGATGACAAATATGCACGGAATGATATGCACATGATCAAATATACTACACAGTGATGTCATGCTTACATATTCTAGAACAATAGTCTTTTGTACACAGCAATTTTAGCTACAGTTGGGATTTCATCCAATCTCTTTAATTGCTTGCAGCAATTCTATAATTTTTACAGCAACTGACACGAAATGTGGGATTTGATCTCAAGTATGTAATGTTGATGACTACTGGTTCTTCTCAAAACATCTCACTCCAGAGGTCCACCACATGAATGCAATTTATTAAAGCATTTAATTTAGTTGAAGACCTCAATCAGATCTCACTGATCCCAGTCTGAAGAAGGGTCTCGACTCGAAATGTCGCCCATTCCTTCTTTCCAGAGATGCTGCCTGTCCCGCATTTTGAGTCTACCTTCGATTTAAACCAGAAACTGCAGTTCTTTCTGCACTCACTGATCCCAACATGTTTCCAGAGTAAAAGGCTCAACTCTCTTGTAGCCCAAGCATGGTCTTTCAAACAGACTTCTCGGAATTATTATTCAATTATGATTAAATCTGCCTTATGATAAAATGAAGGTGGCTCAGTGTTCTAAATAAGGTTTAAGTAACGTTTAAAGTGAGTCACAAAGCCATAGAGCATAGAAACGGGCACTTGTCCAACTTGTACATGCCGACCAAAATGCCCCGTCTACATTAGTTCCACCTGCCTGTGTTTGACCCATATCCCTTTTCTTCCATGTGCGTCCAAATGTATTTTAAATGTTGTTAGAGTACTTGCCTCAACTACTTCCTCCGGCAGCTCGTTCTATGTTCCACCACCCTCTGTGTGAAAAAGTTACCCCTCAGGTTCCTATTACTTTTTTCCCCACTTACCGACTCAAATTTTTGGCCCCTGGTTGTTCCCCTGATTCCTCTACTATGGGTAAAATACCCTATGCATCTGGCCAATCTATTCAGTTCATGGTCTTTACACCTCTTTAAGATCCCCCAAATCAACCTATGCTCCAAGGAATAAAATCCTAGTAAGGCAAACCTCCCATAGAACATGGATAGAATAGTACAACACAATGTTTGTGGTGAACATGATACCTAGTTAAACTTATCTAATTGTCCTGTACGTGATCCATATCCCTTTATTCCTTGTATTTCCATGTACGGATCTAAAAGCCTCTTAAACACTACTATCAGATCTGCCTCCACCACCACCTCTGGTAATGTATTCCAGGCCCCCACCAATCTCTGTGGAAAATTCTTGCCCCACACATCTCCATTAAATGATCTCACTCTCACCTTGGAGCGATGCCCTCTAGTATTGGACATCTATTGATAAACAAATGTTTCTGACTGTCTACCCTACCTATGTCGCTCATAATTTGATATAGTTCTATCAATACTGCAGTCAACATCTGACGTTTCAGAGAAAATAATCTATGTTTATCCAAACTCTCCTTGTTGTTGAAAGCCTCTAATCCAGGCAGCATTCTGGTAAGTCTCCTATGCTTTTCCAAAGCCTTCTTGTAATGGGGTGAGCAGAACTGCACACAATACCTCAAACACGCCCCAACCTAAATCTGATAGACCTGCATCATGACTTCCTGACTCATACTAAATACCCCTAGCAATGAAGGCAGGCATAACATATGTCTTCTTAACCACACTACCTACCTGTGCTGCCACCTTCAATGAGCTATGAATTTGAATAATCCCTCTGCACATCAATGCTGTTAATGGCATTGTCATTAGTTGTGTAGTCTTCCCTTACATTCAACCTCCCAAAGTGCAACACACCTACCTCACACTCGGGTTAGACTCCATCTGCCATTTCTCTGCCCATTCCTGTAGCATTCTTTATCTCGCTGTATCTTCTTACAGCCGTCCTCACTGTCTGTAACTCCTCCAATTTTAATGTAATCACCAAATGTATTCCTTAACCCTACTGCAACCTTACTCACAAAGAAATGTAACATAACATAGACACAAAATGTTGGAGTAACCCAGCAGTACAGGCAGCATTTCTGGAGTGAAGGAATGGGTGATGTTTCCGGCCGAGACCTTTATCCAGACTGGAGAAGGGTTTGGGCCTGAAACGTTACCCGTTTATAACCATATAACCGTATAACCATATAACAATTACAGCACGGAAACAGGCCCTCTCGGCCCTTCCAGTCCGTGCCGACCATTTGCTTTCCCCTAGTCCCATCTACCTGCACTCAGACCATACCCCTCCATTCCCTTCACGTCCATATACCTATCCACTTTACTCTTAAATGTTAAAATCGATCCTGCCTCCACCACTTCTGCTGGAAGCTCATTCTCACACAGCCACCACCTCTGGTAAAGAAGTTCCCCCTCACGTTACCCCTAAACTTCTGTCCTTAATTCTCATGTCATGCCTCTTGTTTGAATCTTCCATACCCTCAATGGGAAAAGCTTATCCACACGTCAACTCTGTCTATCCCTTCATCATTTAAAGACCTCAAACAAAGTCCCCCCCCCTTAACCTTCTGCGCCGCTCCAAAGAATAAAGACCTAACTTGTTCAACCTTTCTCTGTAACATAGTTGCTGGAACCCTGGCAACATTCTGTAAATCTCCTCTGTACTCTCTCTATTTTGTTGACATTATCCTTCCTAATAACTAGGCGACCAAAATTGTACACCATACTCCAGAAATTGGTTCTTACCAATGCCTTGTACAATTTTAAACATTACTTCCCTACTCCTATATTCAATGCTCTGATTTATAAAGGCCAGCACACCAAAGGCTTTCTTTACCACACTATCTACATGCGATTCCACCTTCAGGGAAACTATGCACAGTTATTCCTTAGATCCCTCTGTTCCACAGCATTCCTCAATTCCCTACCATTTACCATGTACGTCCTATTTTGATTTGTCCTGCCAAGAGTTAGCACTTCACACTTAATCAGCATTAAACTCCATCTGCCATCTTTCAGCCCACTTTTCCAAATGGCCCAAATCTCTCTGTTGCTTTGAGAATCTACTTCATTATCCACAAGAACCCTTAATAAAAATTAATATCAAAAAACCTATCTTAGTATCATCTGCATACTTACTTATCCAATTTTCCACCCCATCATCCAGATCATTGATGTACATGACAAACAACACGTGGACCCAACACAGATCCCTGAGGCACCCCACTGTCACACCACCATGGCTTCCAACCTGACAAACAGCCATCCACCATTACTCTCTGACATCTCCCATCAGCCACTGTTGAATCCATCTTGCTACCTCCGCCATTAACACCCAAAGATTGAACCTTCTGAACCAACCTTCCATGGGGTAACCTTGTCAAAGGCCTTACTGAAATCCATATAGAGAACATCCACTGCTTTACCCTCATCAATTTCCCTAGTTACCGCTTCAAAATATTCAAGTAAGGTTTGTCAAACATGACATATTCCAGGCACAAATCCATGTTGACTGTTCCTGATCAGACCCCTGTTTATCCAGATGCTTTATATATTGTCTCTAAGTATCCTTTCCATTAATTTGCCCACCACTGACGTCAAACTAATAGGTCTATAATTGCTAGGTTTTATTCTTTGAACCCTTTTTAAACAATGGAACAACATGCGCAGTACGCCAATCCTCCGCACTATTCCCGTTTCTTAATGACATTTGAAAATATTTCTGTCATAGCTCCTGCTATTTCTACACTAACTTCCCTCAATGTCCTAGGGAATATCCTGTCAGGACCTGGAGACTTATCCACCTTTATATTTTTCAAAAGTGTCAGTACTTCCTCCTCTTTGAATCTCATAGTTTCCATAGCTACTCTACTTTTTTCCCTTACCTCACAGAGTTCAATATCCTTCTCCTTGGTGAATACCGAAGAAAAGAAATTGTTCAATATCTCCCCCATCTCTTATACCTATCCACTTTACTCTTAAATAAATTAAATTATATGTTGTAATCCATCACTTTGCAAGATGAACTTTAACGGAACTTTCATCAAATTCTTATCAATTCCGCATGGAAGAATATATTTATCTTTAAGTATTTTACAAAGCAGGGACTAATATTGTCCTGTCATCACATCTATGGAGCAGAATGTTGAATGAAGTGTACAGCAATGACTTGCTGCCATCAATTATTTATTTATTTTGTACTTTACAGTCATAGAGTCATGGTCTTACAGTGTGGAAACTGGCCCTTCGGCCCAACTTGTTCACACTGGCCAACATGTCCCAGCCACAGTAGGCACACCAGCCTGCGTTTGGCCAATATCCCTCCAAACCTGTCCTATCCATGTACTGGCTAAATGTTTCTTAAACGTTACGATAGTACCTGCCTCGACTACCGCCTCTGGCAGCTCGTTCCACACACATACAACCCTTTGTATGAAAAAGTTACCCCGCAAGTTCCTACTAAAATTTCTCCCTCCCCCCACACTATATATCTTGCCGCCCTCACCTTACAAAGAACTAACATAGAAACATAGAAAATAGGTGCAGGAGTAGGCCATTCAGCCACTTGAGCCTGCACCGCCATTCAATATGATCATGGCTGATCATCCAACTCAGTATCCCGTACCTGCCTTCTCTCCATACCCCCTGATCCCCTTAGCCACAAGGGCCACATCTAACTCCCTCATAACTATAGCCAATGAACTGGCCTCAACTACCTTCTGTGGCAGAGAATGCCAGAGATTCACCACTCTGTGGGAAAAATGTTTTTCTCATCTTTGTCCTAAAAGACCTTATCCTTAGACCGTGACCCCCTTGTTCTGGACTTCTCCAACATCGGAAATAATCTTCCTGCATATAGCCTGTCCAACCCCTTAAGAATTTTGTACGTTTCTATATGATCCCCCCTCAGTCTTCTAAATTCTAGCGAGTACAAGCCGAGTCTATCCAGTCTTTCTTCATATGAAAGTCCTAACATTCTAGGAATCAGTCTAGTGAATCTTCTCTGCACTCCCTCTATGGCAAGAATATCTTTCCTCAGATTAGGAG
This sequence comes from Okamejei kenojei, assembly GCA_035221665.1. Lineage (NCBI taxonomy): Eukaryota > Metazoa > Chordata > Chondrichthyes > Rajiformes > Rajidae > Okamejei > Okamejei kenojei. The sequence continues at coordinate 39,355,876 of CM069157.1, forward strand.
CCTAAAACTGTACACAATACTCCAGGTGTGATTTCACCAAGACCCTGTACAACTGCAGTAGAACCTCCTTGCTCCTATACTCAAATCCTTTTGCTATGAATGCTAACATACCATTCGCTTTTTTCACTGCCTGCTGCACCTGCATGCCTACTTTCAATGACTGGTGTATCTAGACATCCAGGTCTCGTTGCATCTCCCCTTTTCCTAATTGGCCACCATTCAGATAATAATCTACTTTCCTGTTTTTTCCACAAAAGTGGATAACCTCACATTTATCCACATTATACTGCATGCCATGCATTTGCCCACTGACCCAACCTATCCAAGTCACCTTGCAGACTCCTAGCATCCTCCTCACAGCTAACACGCAGGGGGGCAGGGGGCAGGGGGGGAGGAGGGGGGGAGGGGGGGCAGGGGGGGAGGGGGGGGCAGGGGCAGGGGGGGGAGGGGGGGGGGGGGGGGCAGGGCAGGGGGGGAGGGGGGGGCAGGGGGAGAGGGGAGGGGGGCAGAGGGGTTGAGGGGGGCAGAGGGGGGCGGGGGGCGGGGGGGGGGGGAGGGGGGGGTGCAGGGGCAGGGGGTGGGGGGGCAGACGGGCGGGGATGGGGGAGGGGGGAGGGGGGCAGAGGAGGGGAGGGGGCAGAGGGGGAGGGGGGCAGAGGGGGGAGGGGTGCGGAGGGGAGTGGGGGGCAGAGAGGGAGGGGGGCAGAGAGGAAGAGCCCTCTCCATCTCCCCCCCTTCTCCATCCCGCCTCCAACCCCCCCTCCCCACCATCCACCCCCCCTCCATCCCCCCTCTCTCACACGCCCCCTTCCCCCCCGTCTTCTTTCTCCTGCCTCGGGAGGGGGTAGAGAGGGTGGGGGAAGTGGTAGAGGCAGCAGCTATCGAAGTCGTAGAGCATAAGCCTCCCCATCAGGCCGCGGGCCGAGGTAGGCTGCGGGCGTCATTGACCAGAGCGAGGCCCGCAGCCATCTGAGGACTATGAAAAACAGCAGAGGGCCGGCAGCGCACTCACCAGCGTGACAGACGACCGGGCGGGGGAGACGGAGAGTAGGGCGACTTTTCAACTGCGCCTCCCCGCGGCCGCGCTGCTATAACGACGGCCGCCGCCATGTTGTTGAACTTCAAGCTTGCTGGATGACTTCATCCAGTGTTCATGGGCTTCAATCCAGACCCCGGGGATGGGGAGGGGGGAGGGGGAAGGGGTGAGGGGGAAGGGGAGAGGGTGAAGGGGGAGGGGGTGAGGAGAGGGGGAGAGGGGGAGAGGGGGAGAGGGGGGAGGTGGGTGGGAAGGGTCAACCGGGGGGGAGGGGGGGGAGGGGGGGGAGGGAGGGGAGTGGAAGGGGAGTGGAAAAAGGGTAGGGGAAAGTGGTAGGGGAGGGGCAATGGCGGGGGCGGAGGGGGGGGCGAGGGGGGAGGGGGGGAAGTGGATAGAGGGGGAGTTGGGAGGGGCAGTGGAGGAGGAGTAGAGGGGGAGGGGGGAGGGGATGGGGTATTGGGAGCGTGGCGTTGGGGGGGGGGGTGTGCTGGTGCGGGGGGGATTGGGGAGGCGGGGGAGGGGGAGAGAGCGGGGAGGGGAGGTGGGGGTGGGAGAGGGTTCGCTCATGGGGCGGCTGGGCGACATAACCCCGGCTGCACACCGGCGACGACCTGCGCAGGCTGGTCGCTAGAGGAGCAAAGGCATTGTGACGTCATGCAGCTCGCTTCAGATTCAGTTAGACATTAAAACAATTTTAGTTAAAAACTCGGGAAATAATTAATCACATTTTCAGATGAGGAGATTTTTGAATTATTGAGGTAAATCTCTATCGGAATGTGTAAACATTTTTCCGTTACCGCAACGGGTTTTGGAGGAGATGTGACTGACAACCAAACAAACAATCTAACAAAAAGAGTTTTAATAGTTACTAGACCATGTGCAGACCCATTGGGCTTGTTCCCCCAATGTGCGGTTGCGAGGAGGGGGTGGCATGCGGCGTCACACCCACTAACTACCCCATCGCCCGCACATACGCTAACTACCCCCTTGATATTATATTAATATTATTAATTCGCTCCTTTTACCCCATAACGGCCCTATCTACTGACGCATAGCCCCCAACTGGCAGGCGCTTCTAGAGGGGGGGGGGGGTAGAGAGTGAGGGCAGAAAGAGAAGGGGCAGAGACAGAGAGAGGGGCAAGAGACAGAGGGAGAGGGGAGGAGAGGGAGGGTGGGAAGGAGGGCGGGAGAGGTATGGGGAAGAGAGGGTGAGGGAGATGAATGGGGGGAAGGGAGGGTGAAAGGTGGGGGGAGGGATGAAAGGAGGGAGGGGATGAGGAGGGGTGAAAAGGGAGGTATGGATGGGTGGAGCAAAGGGGTGAGGGGGGGGAGAAAGGGCGGGGAGAAGAAGGGGGTTGAGAAGGGGGAGGAGAGGGGGGGTTGTTACTGAACTGAACTCACTGTGGAATGAATCCATTACCGGGGACAGTGCTGCTGGATTCAAAGTTGTCCCTGCCTTCCCTCTGGTAGCCTCCTCGTCCCCATCAGATGCCGAGTTCCCAGAGCCCTGGTTAAACGTAGGGGTTAAGTCTATGAAAGCGGCCCCATCAGAGACTGTGAGGCCTCGCATCCTCGGCACTTCAGACCCCGGGTGGAGCGGGCGGGCGTGATGCCAAGTGAGCCTGTGGGCCAGGCGTGTGCCATCAAGATGCTGCGTACGCCCGTGGAGATGCTGCGTTTGCCCTCAATGCACCTGTCCTCGGCAGCGAGGACGGCGAAAAGCAGTGGGGGAACAGCCGATCTTTGGCTTGAGCCAGCATGACAGAGCCGGTCGGGGGGGGGCAGTGGAGGAGATCAGGGCGGCAGCAGCAGTACCTCTCTCATGAAAGGTAGGGTTTTTACAGATGACACAAACGAACGAACATGTACAAAACAGCAAGGAGCAGTACACCGTGGCAACCATCATCGTTGCCAGCAGCAGCAAACAGATAGGTGATGAATTGGGTCGAGATCCTTCTTCAGCCAAATATGTAGACAAATATAGCTGGATTACGTCTAAACTATTATGGACATGAAAATTAAGAAAATACGTTTTCCTTTACTGCAAGTATTGTTTTGGTGAATGGTAATCTGATCTTTAGAAATCTGTTCATAAATTATGTTAATTTGGTTTCAAATAGACAAATTAGTTTTTTTGTGTCAAATTCTAAATACGATGGTAACTTGCAGAGAAATGGTGTCGTTCCCATGTTAAGGAATTAATTGCAAAATCCCAACAATGTTGATGAATTTAATTTTACACTGCTTTGAAAACAGTTTTTTTATTGATGTGAACAAATTTGATTCAACCACATAAATTTGAGAATTAAATATGCCTTTTAATAAAAGAAAACATGAATGGCGGAACAAATGCGAGAATGAAAAAGTACTAACTAACTTTTGGAAGTAAATGACATTCAGTTACAAATCAGGGAGGCGGCACTGCAGTGCAGTGGTAGAGTTGCTGTCCTGCAGTGCCAGAGACCTGGGTTTGGTCTTGACTACGGATGCTGCCTGGACGGAGTTTGTACGTTCTCCCTGTGACATGCGTGGGTTTTCCCCAGGTGCTCCAGTTTCCTCCCACATTCCAAAGACGTACAGGTTTGTAGGTTAATTGGCTTTGGTAAAAATTGTAAAGTGTCCCTAGTCCATAGGATAATGCTAGAGTACAGGGATCGCTGGTTGGCGTGGACTCAGTGGGACAAAGGACCTGTTTCCACGCTGTATCGCCATACTAAACTAAACTAAAAGGGAGGGGAGGGAAAGGTCACTATTTGAAAAAAATCTGAGGGCAGGTATGTAGACAATATATCGAGAAATAGTGACAGCTACTTCTTTGTAGTTGTTTCATTATTTTAGGTCATGGCCTACTTCTGGGTTGTCAATTTTGTGTATGTCTTCACAGCTTACTCTCGATCTGAACGCAATGATTTATCCTCCGAGTGCAGAAGTTGAGGTACTGAGCCACTTCAGTGTGTAATAGAGACCTATTCAACCACAGTTTAACCACACTGTTCATCATTGCTCAAAATTGAGACACACAGTTACACATTGAGGGTTTTTGGGTAATGATCAATGACATGGACCTAGGTTTTACAAACAAGCAATTGAGTATATTTCATCCAACAATGTTAAGTGCCGTTAGGCCCACTGCAAAATTAGATAATCATTAAATTATTACAATGTAGACAAAGCCATCCAATGCCATCTCCTTGTTGAGCAGCCTGTCTCATTACTCTTTTTCCATAAACTCACCGGAATATAATTACTCTCAGCATAAAGGAACTTTTCCCGACATCTCCTTTATATCTTTTGACAAAAATGGGTGGCACAGCGGTAGAGTTGCTAAACTAAATATAAATCTCCCCCCCCCCCCCCCCCCCCCCCGTCACCTTACAATAAACTAACAATGTCTCTTATATTTTTGCTCATGGCATTACACATTTCTATTCCCTTTATTCGTCCTAGCTAAACCAGTCATAATCATGTACATCTCTATCAAATTTTAGATCATGGAACCCCATTCAAAGAAACATTAGCACAAGTCAACCGAGAATGGTAAATTAAAGCAAGTCATATGCAATAAATCATGGAATCTGTGGCATGAATAGATCCCTCTAGCTAGTTAGTAATCTCAGCTAAATGTTGATGAAGTGACAGCATGGTGGGACAGCGGTAGAGTTGCTGCCTTACAGGTCGGGTTCAATCCCGACTAAAGGTGCTGTCTGTATGGAGTTTGTACATTCTCCCCATGACCTGCGCGGGTTTTCACCGAGATCTTCACTTTGAATAGGTACTTTGGATCTGTCTTCACCAAGGAGGACACAAACAATCTTCATGATATAGTGGTGGCCAGAGAATCTGGGGTGACAGAGGAACGGAAGGAGATCCTCATTAGGCAGGAAATGGTGTTGGATAGACTAATGGGACTGAAGGCTGATAAATCCCCAAAGCCTGATGGTCTGCATCCCAGGGTACTTAAGGAAGTGGCTCTAGAAATTGTGCATGCATTGGTGATAATTTTCCAATGTTCTATAGACTCAGGATCAGTTTCTGTGGATTAGAAACATAGAAACATAGGAATTAGGTGCAGGAGCAGGCCATTCGGCCCCTTCGAGCCTGCACCGCCATTCAATATGATCATGGCTGATCATCCAACTCAGTATCCTGTACCTGCCTTCTATCCATACCCCCTGATCCCTTCAGCCCCAAGGGCCACATCCAACTCCCTCTTAAATATGGCCAACGAACTGGCCTCAACTACCTTCTGTGGCAGAGAATTCCACAGATTCACCACTCTCTGTGTGAAAAACGATTTTCTCATCTCGGTCCTAAAAGACTTCCCCCTTACCCTTAAACTGTGACCCCTTGTCCTGGACTTCCCCAACATCGGGAACAATCTTCCTGCATTTAATATGATCATGGTTGATCGTTCGCTATCAATAACCCGTGCCTGCCTTCTCCCCATATCCCTTGACTCCACTAGCCGCTAGAGCTCTATCTAACTCTCTCTTAAATCCATCCAGTGACTTGGCCTCCACTGCCCTCTGTGGCAGGGAATTCCATAGATTCACAACTCTCTTGGTAAAAAAGTTTTTTCTCAGTTCAGTCTTAAATGACCTCCCCCTTTATTCTAAGACTGGCCCCTGATTCTGGACGCACCCAACATTGGGAACATTTTTCCTGCATCTAGCTTGTCCAGTCCTTTTATAATTTTATATGTTTCTATAAGATCCCCTCATCCTTCTAAACTCCAGTGAATACAAGCCTAGTCTTTTCAATCTTTCCTCATGTGACAGTCCGGCCATCCCAGGGATCAATCTCGTGAACCTATGCTGCACTGCCTCAATCACAAGGATGTCCTTCCTCAAATTAGGAGACCAAAACTGTACACAATACTCCAGATGTGGTCTCACCAGAGCCCTATATAACTACAGAAGAACCTCTTTACTCCTGTACTGAAATCCTCTTGATAGAGAAGTGGTTGGCAGACAGGAAACAAAGAGTAGGGTTTAACGGGTCCCTTTCAGAATGGCAGACAGTGACTAGTGGGGTACCGCACGGCCCAGTGCTGGGACCGCAGCTATTTACAATATACATCAATGATTTAGATGAAGGGATTCAAAATAACATTAGCAAATTTGCAGATGACACAAAGCTGGGTGGCAGTGTGAACTGTGAGGAGGATGCTATGAGAATGCGGGATGACTTGGACAGGTTGGGGGAGTGGGCAGATGCATGGCAGATGAAGTTTAATGTGGATAAATGTGAGGTTATCCACTTTGGGTAGCAAAAACAGGAAGGCAGATTACTATCTAAATGGCATCAAGTTGGGAAAAGGGGAAGTACAACGGGATCTGGGGGTCCATGTACATCAGTCTATGAAAGTAAGCATGCAGGTACAGCAGGCAGTGAAGAAAGCGAATGGCAGGTTGGCCTTTATAACAAGAGGAATCGAATATCGGAGCTAAGAGGTCCTTCTGCAGTTGTACAGAGCCCTGGTGAGACCACACCTGGAGTATTGTGCGCAGATTTGATCCCCTAATTTGAGGAAGGACATTCTTGCTATTGAGGGAGTGCAGCGTAGGTTTACCGGGTTAATTCCCGGGATGGCAAGCACTGTCATATGCTGAGAGAATGGAGCAGCTGGGCTTGTACACTCTGGAGTTTAGGATGAGAGGGATCTCATTGAAACATAAAAGATTGCTAAGGGCCTGGGCAAGCTAGAGGCAGGAAACATGTTCCCAATGTTGGGGGAGTCCAGAACTAGGGGCCATAGTTTAGGAATAAGGAGTAAGCCATTTAGAACAGAGACGAGGAAACACTTTTTCTCACAGAGGGTGGTGAGTCTGTGGAATTCTCCACCATCTCAGAGGGTGGTGGAGGCAGGTTCTCTGGATGTTTTCAAGAGAGAGCTAGATAGGGCTCTTAAAAATAGAGTCAGGGGATATGGGGAGAAGGCATGAACGGGGTACTGATTGGGGATGATCAGCCATGATCACATTGGATGGTGGTGCTGGCTCGAATGGCTGAATGGCCTACTCCTGCAGCTATTGTCTATTGTCCTACCACACTCCAAAGACGTGCAGGTTTGTAGGTTAATTGACTTGGTATAAATGTAAATTGCCCCTGGTGCGTGTGGGATGGTGTTAATGTGAGGGGATCGCTGGTCGACGTGGGCCGAAGGGGCTGTATTTCTAAACCAAATTGAACTAAAAACTAAGTTGCAAAGCACTATTTTTGCCTGAAATGTCAGTTTGAAGTGCATTTGTCTTCCTTTCTCCTTCATTAAAGATGTGTTAAAATTATAATTTGAGATGTATTTAAATGATTACGGCTATCAGTTGCAGCTGCACCAGTCCTGTCAAACATGCTGTGAGAAATCTTGATTACATTTAAGCTCTGTAGATGATCTGGTTTGTAAATAATAGCAGCTGCCACTGAGGTCATATTTTCTGTTCCAGTGTACTAACTAACACAATGTAACCAATGACCTTTGTGGCAGCTGCTTTTATTTGAAAACCAGATTACAGCAAAATGTACAAAAATATATTTTTTAAACTTTAAGTGTGTCTTTGCTGTGAATAAGGGATATGGGTCACACATACATGGAGCTCTGAACAAAAAAAATCTAAAATCAATATGAGTTGCTTCCTTTCCTTTGGCTTTATATTAGAAACATAGATACATAGAAAATAAGCGAAAGAGTAGGCCATTCGGCCCTTCGAGCCAGCACTGCCATTCAATATGATCATGGCTGATCATCCAAAATCAGTACCCCGTTCCAGCTTTCTCCCCATATCCCTTGATATTTAATTGTATTGTAGTATTGGGAATAGTGCCGGAGGATTGGCGTACTGCGCATGTTGTTCCATTGTTTAAAAAGGGTTCAAAGAATAAACCTAGCAATTATAGACCTATTAGTTTGACGTCAGTGGTGGGCAAATTAATGGAAAGGATACTTAGAGATAATATATATAAGCATCTGGATAAACAGGGTCTGATCAGGAACAGTCAACATGGATTTGTGCCTGGAGATCATGTTTGACAAACCTTCTTGAATTTTTTGAAGCGGATAACATCTATATGGATAGTATTGAACAAGGTTCCCCTGGAAAAGAAGGTTCAATCTTTGGGGGGTGTTAATGGCGGAGTAGCAAGATGGATTCAAAAGTGGCTGAATGGGAGATGTCAGAGAGTAATGTGGATGCTGTTTGTCAGGTTCGAAGCGGTGACCAGTGGGGTGCCTCAGGGATCTGTGTTGGGTCCACTGTTGTTTGTCATGTACATCAATGATCAGGATGATGGGGTGGAAAATTGGATAAGTAAGTATGCAGATGATATAAGATAGGTGGTGTTGTGGATAATTAAGTAGATTTCAAAGTCTACAGAGAGATTTGGGCCATTTGGAAAAGTGGGCTGAAAGATGGCAGATGGAGTTTAATGCTGTTATGCGAAGTGCTACATCTTGGCAGGACAAATCAAAATAGGACGTACATGGTAAATGGTAGGAATTGAGGAATGCTGTGGAACAGAGGGATCTAGGAATAAATAGTTCCCTGAAGGTGGACGCATGTAGATAGGGTGGTAAAGAAAGCCTTTGGTGTGCTGGCTTTATAAATCAGAGCATTGAATATAGGAGTAGGGAAGTAATGTTAAAATTGTACAAGGCATTGGTAAGACCAATTCTGGAGTATGGTGTACAATTTTGGTCTCGCCTAATTATAGTGTCAACAAAATAGAGAGAGTACAGAGGAGATTTACTAGAATGTTGCCAGGGTTCCAGCAACTATGTTACAGAGAAAGGTTGAACAAGTTAGGTCTTTATTCTTTGGAGCGCAGAAGGTTAAGGGGGGGACTTGATTGAGGTCTTTAAAAATGATGAAAGGGATAGACAGAGTTGACGTGGATACGTTTTCCCATTGAGGGTAGGGAAGATTCAAACAAGAGGGCATGACATGAGAATCAAGGGACAGAAGTTTAGGGGTAACGTGAGGGGGAACTTCTTTACAGAGGGTGGTGGCTGTGTGGAATGAGCTTCCAGCAGAAGTGGTGGAGGCAGGATCGATTTTAACATTTAAAAGTAAAGTGGATAGGTATATGGACGTGAAGGGAATGGAGGGGTATGGTCTGAGTGCAGGTAGATGGGACTAGGGGAAAACAAATGGTCGGCACGGACTGGAAGGGCCGAGCGGGCCTGTTTCCGTGCTGTAATTGTTATATGGTTATATGGTTACTGACAGACAAAAGAAGGAATGTTGGAAGAGTTTCTAAAGCAGTCGAGGTAGTTTTTTATTCAATGGCCATTAACAATAAAGTAAGAATGTGTTGTAAACTAACATTTCTGATGTATCTAATGAAGTTCAATCCATTGGAGCCATTTATTTGATTGTAAATTGCAAAAGTTTTTGCAAATTGGAGGAGGAGGTAGTTGAGCCAGGTACTGTCGCAACGTTTAAGAAACATTTAGACAGGTGCATGGGTAGGACAGGTTTTGAGGGATATGGGCCAAATGCATGCAAGTGGGACTAGTATAGATGGGGCATGTTGGCTGATGTGGACAAGTTGGGTGGAGGGGCCTGTTTACACGCTATAAGACTCTAGGAATCTTACAGAAGCATGTGCAAGGTTGTTTTTCCACCGACAAACAAGCGTGACACCACAACGTTATAGGCAACTGAGAATGGGTTTGTGCGTGTAATTTTTATATAATTATCCTTCACGCATTGCATTTTCTAGAGAAAAAATTATTTTGCTTCCATGTAAAAACGTTGCTATGGTTTAGGCATGTTCATTTTTTATACAGAGTTTGTTTTCTGAATAAGTTTACCTTGCTTAATGTGCAATTAAATACTCGCTATGAGCTAAATTATATTACCATGTCCAGCCTCAACTTATGGGAGATGAAATGGTAATAATTGACACCTTGTAGCGGGTGCGTGAGAGAGCCAGGAATGAAGGCGAGGAGCCAGGCAAATTCGGTAGAGGCTTTAATGAGCACAGCACACTGCTCTCCCCTTCAGTGAGAGACTGAAGACTGGTCTCGCACCAGAAATCCCTGCTCATATGTTCCCAGCTGGGAGCTGCCCCCGGACCTGTCCATGAAGTGCCCAGGGGGATGAACCAGGGAGTGGCCTACTCCCCAGAAACCGCCACAGGACCCACCCCAAGAACCGGAGGCACGAAATGGACAGGGGGACGTACGGGACGACCAGCCCATGTGCACACCATGGCGGGCACAGGAACCGGAGACACACTGCCAGGCGAAGGTGGTGGTGCGGGCGTTTAGGGAATGGGCCGGAACGGAGGCCGACCCCGAGGGCGAGGCCGTGTAAGTAGCACCGGCTACATGTGTCGGCTTCAGCCGCTCAACAGAGACCGTCTCACGATGACCCCCCATGTCCAAAACGAACGTGGAAGGGCCATACTCGAGGACCTTGAATGGTCCTTCGTACGGACGCTGAAGGGGCGTCCGGTTTGCGCCCCGACGCAGGAAAACAAATGGGCAGCCCTGGAGAGCGGAATGAATAGGTATGTTACAAAACTTACCTTGAGCAGCGCTGCAGTTCTCCCACTCCCCGTGTGTGTGACTTTGGCGCCTTTCCAGGGGGGTGTGTTTAAAGTGCCTACAGACAGGGCAAATCGATCCACGTCAGGGGATTTCGTTGATGAAGAAAAATTGCTCTGACATTTGATTCATGAAGGTATTTTTACATTACGCTAGATTATTTATTAGCTATAGTAATTTAAAAATCATCTTCTAAACCCGTGAGCACCGACAACGGGAAAGATTTTACGTAGGGGAGAAAAAAATGTACACAGTTTATTTTTACATTAAAACCTGGTTTTTAGGAAGCCTATAATCACATTTTCATGTTGCGAAATGGGGACAAAAAATATATACGAACCGGCAGTATTTTTCCTGCCGACTTCACCGCAAACCGCAACGTTCTAATCCACCGCATTCCACTAAAACCCACTCGCAAGTTGATTTAAATGGCCATTAATTTACAGGAATTAAACACTAAATTCCTTCCATTTGGCGTATAAATTCATGAAAATAAGATTTAAAAATCATGTTATATTGTGAATTATTGTGTGAATGTTATTTGAACACTTAGGCAATTTAAAAATGTTTATCTTTTCTTAAGAGATGGATAGATATTTAGATCTAGTAATTGAATTTAGATGAAACTGATTTTTTTTGTTGAGTATTTACTATTTGTTTTAGCATTTAACTTTATCATTTCTACCTTTTTTGCTAAAACTGCAAATAATAATTTGTTTCTGTTAATGCTGTTCAGTGTTTTTTTTTAAATTTGCATTGTAAACAGATGTCTCCAAAGAAGAAATGCAACATTGTCAATCCAAAAGCCCAGACAGGCATAGCTAGAGTTCAACGAAGTGAAGTTCTCTGTCATGCCAGAGTCTAAGAGGGATCTTAAAAATTGACACACCTTGTACTTATATACCTCGCTTGGAAAAAGTCTGTCTGAAACAGAGAAATCGCTGAGTTCACATTTTTCTTTGTCGGAAGCAGAAGGTTATCCATTTGGTGCTGTTAAGTTAAGAGGGAAAGCTCTTGTTAAGCAGACTTTGCTTGTTTAAAAAACTCACCAATCCCAAGGAACTTGGAGCATTTATAGAAATCTGTGATTAAACTTTTAAACTTCCAGAAGGCAGTAAACACCTTTCTTTAGATGACATTCCACTGCCTGGTGCTCAAGATCCTGAATCCTTGACATCAGCTGAAAGCCAAGTGCCCATATTTCAAGACACTGAGAACATGGGCGATGACAGTCATAGTCTGCATCCTCCACTGAATCTAGCAACGCCAACGAAAGCTGCTGCCTCACCTGAACCAATGCCATCGACATCTAGTGTTTCAACAAGACGTAGCAGAGCATTTCTAAGTCTTTCACCAGGGAAACAGAAATTGAATAAAAGATTAAAGTTTCTGTCCGAATCCAGTCCAGTGCTGCTCTTTCAACAAAGTATCACACAAAGATCAGTGAACTTAGGGCACAGTTGAAAACTCCCAAACATGTAATTAACCAAGCCTTAAAGAGAAAACAAAACCAAAATAGATTTAAAGAACAGAAAGATTCAGGAATTCAAAACCAAATTACGTGGGAATACTTTGGCACAAGAGCTTGCTGAAACCAAGGCAGAGCTTTTGAGACTTAAAAAAGCACACAGACAATTGCTGATGTTTCGTGGCAGTACGAAAAAGAGGAAAACTGTTTCAATTCACCAGTACAGAAAAGTTCATGAAAATTTAAAGGACAGGGAAGAGGATGTGAAACGCCTCGAATTTGACAATCTTGTCCACAAAGAAACAATCAAAACTCTGCAGGCTGCAAGTATTGTCAAGGAAAAGGTGGGCCAGAAAACCTACTCCTCAACAGCAAGGAAGCATGTGTTTGACTGTATCGTAAACAAAACTCCCACAGCAAACATTCCAATCCTGAGAAGCCAGTTCTACAAGCGGAGTGGACTTCATCTGGATTACGTTCCTCGACGCAGTGCAGTTGAAGTTATGGCCCGTGAATTGGGAGCTATTGCTGAGTTGCAAACAGCAGAGATTCTCCTAGCAACAAAGGGTTTGACTGTGGGATTTGATGCAACCACCCAGGAAGAGACCCACATTAACAGTGTTCATTTCACCACCACAAACAAATGTCTCTCTGCAGCAGTGGACAAACTGGCTGGTGGGACTGCTGAGAACTATGCACAACATATTTGTGAAACAATTGACAATTTGTGTAAAACATACACTTATTTCAATGAACAAGCAAATTTTCAAGATACCAGACAAAAAACAATAGATAACATTTTTAACACAATTAGTTGACAGGTGTGCAGCTAATCATGCTGCTATTCGGATAGTGAGTAGTGAGTGGAGTAAATATTTGAACGAGCTCTACTGCCACTTGCATCCACTTGACTCCATTGCTACATCAGTCCGCTCAGCCCTAAAAATGCAGAAACAATCCGGAGGACAATTCTTGTTTGGGAAAGACTGTCGAGCAGTAAATGCCATTCTGCAGGTGAGCAAGCTTAGGTACAAAAACGGAAAAGGGGACCCAAAAGGATTTGTCACATTTTTAGATGACAGGAACTTCCCCTGAGGTGTGCTCCCACGGTACCATGGCAACAGATTGCACATACTGTTTCATATTAGTGGCAAGCTCATAGAACATTATGATGACTTTGTTACACTGCTGAATAGTGGAACATCCTGTGGGGGGTTGAAAAGCGCCATCCTCCATGACTTCACCCAGGCTGAAGCAAAAGTAGAACTTCAGATATTAGGCTTACTTGGCAAATATCTGACTGGGCCTTGGATGAAGCACTTCTACACTTCAAGCCACAGAAAATCCAGACAACTTGATATTGGCAAGGGAAGATTTCTTCGGTGAGGAGGTACATCTTGATGCCACATTGACAAAACTTCGGGAGCTACCAGTACATCCACAGTTCAGTTCAAAGATGAGGAGCTGTCTTCAAGCTGTCATCACTGTGTTGGAGAGGCAGTATAGTAAATACTTTGAACTTGATGTAACTGAGAAACTGAAGGAGGAGACTGCATCAGCAAGATCACACAACATATATGCGGAGGAGATAATGGGGATGTTTAGCTCATTGAAACAGAAATCTACCAATGCCACCATGTGTTATTTGTCATGTAGGATGTGGGCTTGCAAGAATGGAACAGTCAATTACCTTGATAATCTCGAGGAGCATCGTAGGGAGGAGGTGCTCTGTAAGGCAGTGACATGCGGGAGAGTGGAGAGGAACAGACAGAAGAAAAATCAGAAGGAATTGAGAGCAGAAATCATCAAGCAACAGAAAGGCAAGGAGCATGCTCGGGACACGAAAGAGAGGAAAAAACTAGGAAAAAAATTGAAAGAGACAGATTTAAACAACATTCGCAGAGATTATCCGAATTTGGACTACTCCAAATGTGATGATCGGCAAGACATTCTTAATGGAAAAGTAGTTGGCAGAAAGGCATGTCGTGCGTGGTTTGAAGAGCAAAACAACTTGTAGTTTACAATGCCAAAATTGAAAAGTTGAGGAAAAACAACGTGTACAGAGTTGCTTATTGGTTGCAATCTGAGGAGTATGATGATGATACTGATTTTGATATGCCGATGTACCAGCTAGCAACTGATCTTCTCTATAAAGACTTGGTCTTTTGCTAGAAATTGTAATTTATTTACCTATCTGTTACGGACTTACAGCATATAATACAATAATATTAAAGTTCCGATCTTGAGAAGATCACATTTTTGAATTTTCAAGGCAGTCTGGGTGTTTATTACTATTTCCGTCGCAACGGTCTATTTTGTAATTAGCTACTGTTAGGTAACTAACTAATTATATGCTTTAATTTCAGGTCATAACCATATATAACAACAATTACAGCACGGAGACAGGCCCTCTCGGCCCTTCCAGTCCGTGCCGACCATTTGTTTTCCCCTAGTCCCATCTACCTGCACTCAGACCATACCCCTCCATTCCCTTCACGTCCATATACCTATCCACTTTACTTTTAAATGTTAAAATTGATCCTGCCTCCACCACCTCTGCTGGAAGCTCATTCCACACAGCCACCACCCTCTGAGTAAAGAAGTTCCCCCTCACGTTACCGCGAAACTTCTGTCCCTTAATCATGCAAGTAAGATTGTTTCATATTTGTTTCAGAATGCTTCAATCTATAATAACTGAAAATGTCATTGAGTTCTCTTAATTTTTAAGAACGTTATGGGCTTTTGATTGTCCTCGATCACAGCGTTTGAGTTAAGTGAATGGAAAAAGCAATGGGGAACAATATGCTAATTTCCGAGTATGAAAATGGCCATAACTTGTTTAATACAGAAGATATGAGAGAGGCCTAGGTATCAAATTAAACATCTTTTTATGCTTTATCTGATGGGATAAATTGCAGACTTGATTTTTTAAATCTCAAAATTTTGTAACGTTGCTAGAATGAATGTGCGGCCTGAATGAACCGTGACGAGACGTCGGCACCGGTGCCAGCTTGCCCACCGTCTCCCGAAGCCGTTGCAGGGCGGCTGATGGCTGCTCCGCCTGGCCCTGTGCTAATGGGATAAACTCACAGGGCACTGTCAGCGGGGCCCCATACACCAACTCAGCTGAGAAGGTGGCCAAGTCCTCTTTGGGTGCGGTGCGGACACCCGGCAAAACCCATGGCAATGCGTCGACCCAGTCCGGGTCTGTGAGCCCGACCTTCAGAACAGCCTTGAGCTGGCGGTGGAAACGCTCCACCAGGCCGTTCGCCTGCAGATGGTACGCCGTGGTGCAGTGCAGGTTAACCCCGAGAAGGCGAGCCATGGCCAACCACAGTTCAGAAGTGAACTGAGGCCCCCGATTGGACATAATGTCCAGCAGCACTCCGAATCGGGCAATCCAGTGTGCCACCAAAGCACGGGCACACGTGACCGCAGAGGTGTCTGCCAATGGAACCGCT
Organism: Okamejei kenojei; assembly: GCA_035221665.1. Lineage (NCBI taxonomy): Eukaryota > Metazoa > Chordata > Chondrichthyes > Rajiformes > Rajidae > Okamejei > Okamejei kenojei. The sequence goes on from CM069157.1 coordinate 39,371,388, forward strand.
TCCAGCCACCGTGTGAAATGGTCGACCACGTCAGGCGGTGGGTGAAACCCTGAGAAGGCGGTAGCGGCCCCACGATGTCCACGTGGATATGGGCAAACTGCTGGCAAGGGACGCGGAACTCCTGGAGTGGTGCCCACACATCCCGCTGTACCTTGGCAGTTTGGCATGGGATGCAGGTGCACGCCCAATGCCCAACCTGTTTGCGCAACCCATGCCACATGAAACGGGAAGCCACGAGGGCCGTCATCGCCTGAATGGAAGGGTGGGCCAGCCCGTGGAGCACCTCGAACACTCTGCGCATCAATGTCACACCCCCGGGGCCACATGGAACGTCCTCCAACTGCAGGCTCGAAACTGCGGTACGATAGGCGGACATCTCACCATCTGTCAGCTGGGCAGTAGCCAGGGCTGGGTAGTCAAGTCAATGCCATCGGACACCTGGAAAATGGCATTGACCGCAGGACGAGACAAGGTGTCAGCTACTCTGTTGTCTTTGCCCTCTATGAAACGAATGGAGGTTGTGTATTGAGAGATGAACACCAACTGCCGCTGCTGGCAAGCGGACCACGTTTTGGAAACCTTGGAGAACGCAAAGGTGAGGGGTTTGTGGTCCGTGTAAGCGGTATATGTCTGCCCCTCCAAAAAGTATGGGAAGTGGCGCATGCTGAGATAAAGGGCGAGGAGGTTGCGGTCAAAGGCACTGTAGTGCCGCTGTGCACCTCTGATGTGCCTGCTGAAGAAGGCCAGAGGCCACCAACGCCCATTGATCAACTGCTCTAGCACTGCTCCAACCGCTACATCAGAAGCGTCAACCGTCAGCCTGATTGGTGCATCCACCCGTGGCTGCATGAGCATCGTGGCCCTAGCCAGGGCCTCCTTGGCCTGGTAGAATGCCGCCACCGCTTCATCAGTCCATTCGACCTCCTTTTGTTTGCCCGCCATGAGGTGAAACAGCTAGCGTATGATCCTGGCCGCGGACGGTACAAAAAGGTGGTAGAAGGCCACCATCCCGACAAATTCCTGGAGGCCCCTCATGGTGGCCGGTCATGGAGAGTGGCGCACAGCGTCTACCTTGGCCGGGAGCAGCACCGCACCCTGTGGAGGTACGTGGTGGCCCAGGAAATCAATGGAAATCACCCTGAAACGGCATTTGGCTATATTGACAGCTAGCCCATGATCGCTGAGACGCTGGCATAGCTAGCGGAGATGGGTACAATCCATGAGCGGCTTCCCACCAAGATGTTATTGAGGTAAAGGCCTGTGCAGCGTTCTTAAGCCCGAATGGTACGCGCAGGAACTCGAAAAGGCCAAATGGTGTTATGATGGCCGTCTTGGGCACATCGTCGGGGTGGACGGGAATTTGATTGTAGCCACACACCAGGTCAACCTTGGAGAACACTGCAGCCCCAGCCAGGTGCACATTGAAATCTTGAATGTGGGGGACCGGGTACCTGTCAGCAATGGTGGCATAATTAAGCCAGCTATCATCTGCCTTGGGGACCATATGGAGCGAGGACGCCCATGGGCCTACTCCCTAGGAACTGTCACAACCTCATTAATTATAATATACAAATTGAAAGACTTACACTTTTCGCAATCTCAGGAAATCTCGAAGCACTTTGCTGCCAATACAATATTTTAAAATTGTGACCATTCATTGTACTGCAGGAAACACATTGGCAAATTTGTCCTCAACAAACCCCGAAAAAGAGCAATGCGGCAGGAACCAGTTAATCTAATTATTTAGTTGAGTTTAGTTTAGAGATACACGCAAAAGAAAAAATATATAACTTTTTTATAAACACCATATCAAAAGTCAAATTGAACATATTTTTTTCCTCCAAACAATTATTCTGGGTTTTAGCAAAAATGTTAAACAGCAACAAAAATCCACAAAGGAATTTGACAAAAAGTATTGGTCAGCATTTCATGTAACTCAACAATAGATTAAAAGCAAAATAAATGGTTCAGTGTGCAGACACCTGGCAATGATGTTTATTCTTTCTTATGAACCTGGTTCCTAATAGTTCATCAATGGCAGATCGACACAAAATGCTGGAGTAACTCAGCAGGACAGACAACTTTTCTGGAGAGAAGGAATTGGTGACCCTTTTTTTTCATTCCAGAGATGCTGCCTGTCCCACTGAGTTACTAAAGCATTTTTTGTTTAAAATTATCTTTGGTTTAAACCGGAATCTGCAGTTCCTTCCTACACTGTTCATCAACGGCAATTGGCAAGCTTGTTTTGTACATGTTCTGCTGTCCTTTAAGTTTAACCAGAAACATTCAATCAGAAAGACGTATGATGCAGACAAACACACTCATCAGAGATATCTCAACAGAACACCAACCTTACTGAGTTTCAAATGTCCTTCACAGTGGAAGACTCTGCCTGTAGTTCATGATGAGCAGTGAGCAATGCTATTTGTGGCTTGAGTTCTTCTTCTGGCTGATAGAGGTCTGTAGATTTTCAGGTACATTACACATTATAAACAGAATAAGGATTGGTACTTTACAAAACAGTGTCTTGTGCCCAGCACAGGGAGGCCAGTTGAAATTAGTTTGCTCTGAAGCAAGAAATCACAGTAAATTGCACAGATTTCCATACATAACTTCAAGCAGCACTTCCTGAAACATTGCCAAAAATTATTTTCTTTAGGAGCTGCCAGAAATTGTGTTTATGTAAGAGGAACAAAGGTCTATAAGTCACTCAGATGTACAATAGCTGTTCAAAAGCTACTGGATCTGTCTGTCTTAGAAGAAACTATTGTTTTCAAACATTATAAAGGTAAAGGCAATTAATTTCAAAGTTTTGCAGGCTTCCAATGTGTTATTTACACTTTGCAATGAACAAAATGTTACACTTACAAACTGGCACATAGTTCACAAACATTATTATACACAATGATTCTATAAAACAATAGCCACCAGTCCTACAACTGGGAGTTTTGTAGTCCAAATATGTGAAACCAAATACTGTGAAAGACAGAATAGTTAAGGGTGATGAATATAGTATTATTTCTGTGCACATTGGAGTATGTATTTACAGGACAGCCAAGGAACGATAGGTAAAGACAGTAGATCTAACTCCAGCTCCAGTGACCCACAGCTCCAGCTAGGTTCACATCTCCAGAGCTGTCTGTGTAACGTTTGCACATTCTCCTCATAAACATGAACATTGGCTGCAGGTGGTAGATTGAATGACCACTGTAAGTTGCCCCAAATGTAATGTGGGTGGTTCAAATGATGGGAATGTGAGGAGACGTAATTATAGGGAAGATTGGTAGGGGAAAGAGATGATTTCTGAGTTGGCAGTGACTCAATGGGCAAAATGGCCTCCTTCTATGTTGTAAAGGAAGAGGGAAGGATTGTTCTTCACAGTGTGGAGGTATGGGGAATATCAGAGCAGAAAACCTGAAGATAGTAGTTTAGTAAGTTTAGGATTATGACTTTAGGATTTAATAAGGTCCCAAGACTGGGCCTTTCTACACCCACTCCTCCGCAATCACCACTTCACACCTACTTAAAGCAAGCCTCCAGTCAGAAAAGACTGGACCCTTTCCCACCCACCCCTCTCCATTCACCACTTCACACCCAATTACCCAATTACTGCTGCAAAACATAATTTCTCCATCAGCAACAATAAAAAATAGAGGAGGAGGAGGTTCAAAAGACAGAAAAGCCGGAAATCTCCAGCACCGGACAATGTTTCCCCCTCTACTCTGTGCTGAACAACTGGCACCGGTCTACACAGGCATTTTCAACCAGTCCCTGCAAACCTGTACTGTCCCTGTCTGCTTCAAAGTCTCCATTATTGTCCCTGTACCCAAAAAGGCAAGGATTACTGGTCTTAATGACTACAGGCCTGTCACACTGACCTCTATAATCATGAAGACCCTTGAAAGGCTTGTGCGGGCCAAGCTGAAAAAGATCATAAACCCCCCGCTGGACCCTCTGCAGTTTGCATATCGGGCCAATAGATCTGTGGATGATGCAGTCAACCTCGGCCTGCACTTCATCCTCCAGCACCTAGACTGCCAGGGGACCTATGCGAGGATTTTGTTTTTGATTTTAGCTCTGCATTCAACACCATTGTGCCAGAGCTATTACACTGCAAACATTCCGTGTTGATTGTGCCTGAACCCCTCTGTTGGTGGATCACCAGCCTCCTGACAGACAGGAACCTGCATGTGATGCTGGGAAAGCACATCTCGGACCTGCAAACTGTCAGCATAGGAGCACCTTTGCATACTCTCCCCTCTCCTCTACTCTCTCTACACCAATGACTGCACCTCTACTGACTCCTCTGTCAAGCTTCTCAAGCTTGCGGATGACACAACCCTGATTGGACTGATCCAGGATGGGGAAGAATCTGCCTACAGACAGGAAGTGACACAGCTGGCGGCCTGGTGCCATCGCAACAACCTGGAGCTCAATGCTCTTAAGACAGTGGAATTGATTATTATCAGTTTTAGGATTATTATCAGATTTTAGGAGAGCTCCCCCTCCCCTCACCCCACTCACCATCAACAACACCGCATTCACATCTGTGGAGTCTTATCATTTCCTGGGAACCACCATCTCCAAGGACCTTAAGTGGGGGGCTACCAACGACTTCACAGTCAAAAAGGCACAACAGAGGATGTACTTCATGCGGCAGCTGAGGAAGAACAATCTGCCACAGGTAATGATGGTCCAATTCTATACAGCCATCATAGAGTCTGTTCTCACCTTCTCCATCATGGTCTGGTTTGGCTCAGCCACCAAGCACGACACCTGGAGGCTGCAGCGAATCGTCCGATCAGCTGAGAAGGTTACAGGCTGCAACCTTCCCTCCATTAATGAACTGTACACTGCAAGGGCCAGGAACCGAGTGGGCAAGATCATCTCTGACCCCTCTCTCCTTGGCCACAAACACTTTGAATCACATCCCCCCTGGAAGGTAACTCTTGACTGTCTAAGCTGCCACAGCCAGACATAAAAACAGCTTTTTTTCCACGAGTAGCAGCTCAACTCAATAACAAAAAATCTGTAGCCTCCTTTTGCTCTCGTATTTTACTTAATTCACATGTTAAATCTATAATGTTTTATTATTAATATTTAATGTTTTATGTGTCATTCCGAACTGTCAGTGTATGTCGTTTTCACTTGCGGGGGGAGCACCAATGCAAATTCCTTGTATGTGAATACTTGGCCAATAAACTTATTCATTTCACCTTTATAGGTGCATTAAGTCATCATTACACTCGACACAAACAACAAATTGCTCATCTTCAAAAATATAGTGAAATCAGCTCAGAGCATGAACAATATTATTGCTGAGGTTTTCACTGAAAAAGCTGCCTTTATTTGTTATCTGCATTGATGCCTTGAATGGTATGGCAGTCAAAGGCATCAGTTCCTTGCATGTCAGACAACAGCAATAAAGTATCGTGGAGGAAACAGGCTAAGGGACGCATGGAAAGAACACCAGGTCACTTGAGCAAAGGCATGTGTTGGTTATTGAGATGCAAGTTAGGAAGGGCAACCCATACATAATGGACCAATGCCATAAGAACTTCATCACTAGATGACCTTGACATTACTCTAAAGACTGCTTTTACTGCACATTATAACACATTTGCATATTCACAAATGTAAGCACATGCTGACAAGGGGCAACACGGTAATGCAGCCTTACAGCACCAGGGACCAGAGTTCGATCCTGACTACGGGGTCTGTCTGTACGGAGTTTGTACGTTCTCCCCGTGACTCCATGGGTTTTCTCCGGTTGTTCCGGTTTCCTTCCACACTCCAAATACATACAGGTGGGTAGGTAAATGAGCTTGGTAAAATTGTAAATTGTCCTTAGAGTGTGTAGGATAATGTTAATGTGTGTTGATCGCTAGTTGGTGTGGATTCGGTGGGCTGAAGGTCCTGTTTCTGCGCTGAATCTCTAAACTAACGTAAACTAAAAAATCACCCACTTCATACTCCAGAAGCACTTGCCCCTCAGCAATACAGCACCCATTGACTGAGTTCCTCAATGGTTACAATCTCTAGAAATCTCTCTTTGTTAGTCTGAACACTGAGCACTTTGAGAGGTTTACCTGCAGTCTCCAATATGTTTTTAGATGTCTTATGAAGAGTCCCAATATGAGATGTGTGGCTCTTAGAAAAGGTTTCTAAACAAAGAACTCAAAGGATTGTGCTCCTTATTTTTTTTTGACTGTCAAGCGACTATTGTTTTCCAAAGTTTATATTGGACAGGCTTCAATCGTATGTTTATGAGCATTAGCTAATTAGAGACCAATTTAGCAAACTGGTAGGCAGGGTTGTGTGGGTCACAACTGAGAGTATCTGGTCCAATTTTCCATGGTGCAGTTTTATTTGAAAATAAACTTTAATACCATTTGCTTCAGGTTACATCAATTTTGTATCGAATAACACTTTAAAAACTACAATGCTCCAATTTCCCTGCAAACATTGGAAAACACATTCAAAAAGTAAAAATCTTTAACCATACCTACACCAGGGATTTATTGATGTTTACGAAAACACGATTTAATTTTTCCCATTTTTACTCATGTATCATATCACGCATCTGCTGTGTTGCAAAGGACATCATGTTTCGCCTAAAGTTACAATAGACCAAGTAGCATTTATATATTTATATCAAATGTCTGGATATTCAATTACTGAAACACATATTACATCTGTTTCCACTGCAATTGGGACACAAGCAGCTGATTGTAAACTTCTCCAAATGCGGTAAATATATAGCAAGAAAGCATAAAGTTGAATGGCAACAAGGAATACATTTAAATTGAAAGTAAATCTACTCACACTGCTCAATATATTGAAGACACATGTTATTTTGGTTTGTTTCCTTCAGTCTTCTGTGGAGTTGTGCTTGAGCTGGGTGACTTTGAACCAGTGTACAAAACTCAACATACAGCAGTGTACTGTCTGTGGAATCTCCCACGAGACATAGTCCATTTCCAAGGAGCGAATACAGGTTGAAACGAACAAAAAAACAAAATTGTCAGTTAAGGAGTAACAAATGTTCAGCCAAAAAGCAGGAGGTAACTTGTTCAGTTCATAAAGGGGCAACCCCATATAGAGGATTCACCAAAACATGAACCAATACACATTTTTATGTTGCAGGGCTAGAGGTTGAATCAGTAAACTGACAATCTGCTGAAGATCTAATAAATCATGTCAAGTCAGGGTACAAAACAGAGGCAGAATTGTCCGCAGGTTGGTGTTTTGCACTTATACCAACATGCACTAGTAACTGAGAACTGCCAAATATTTAGAAACAATGAACCAGAGTATGGCACGGTGGCGCAGCGGTGGAGTTGCTGCCTTACGGACCTAACAGTACCAGAGACCCGGGTTCAATCTCGACTACGGGTGCTTGCCTGTACAGAGTTTTTACATACTCCCAATGACCTTGGATTTTCTCAGATTTGTAGGTTAATTGGCTTGGTATAAATGGTATAAATGTAAATCGTCCCTAGTCTATGTAAGATAGTGTTAATATACGGAGATCGCTGGTCGGCGGCCCTGTTTCCTTGCTGTATCTCTAGAAGTACCATGTGACCCCAGCTCCTCCCCACCCACACTATAGTCATCATACCCCCCTTCTCCCTGACCACCCACCACCCCCCTACGAGACATCGCCTCAGCCTCCATCCACTCACCTGCCTTCCTCCAGCACTAATCCCCGTCCTTGTCATGTGTTCACTGTCCCCCTCTCTGATACCAAATGGTCTGTCCTCAACAGAGGCCTCACCTTTGTCCCCCTCCGTCCCCACTTCAATGAGTTCCTAATTTGGAACTCTTCTTCTGTCGCCTCCGCATCCAAGCGTTATTCCATGGGAAGAAGTCCTCAGCCCCTAGTGATGACCCCTTCTGTCTACAACTGACCCCCTCCTCTTCGAACCCCCTCATTGCCATCTATCTGCTTTAGACCTTTTTATTTTAAACTGCCGGCGGGACATCGACTGCCTCAACTTTTCCACTCCCCTTTCTCACTCCATTCCTCCCTCTGGCTTCACAATTCACAACTCCAATTCTGTTTCACACCATTTACCGTTGGTCTTTATTCCAATCATCTGCCTATCAAACATCCCCTTGCCTGTCTCCACCTATAACTTGCATGCGTTGTCCTGCCTCTACCCTCTTCTGAACTTTTTGTCCTCCCCCACCTACAATGTCTGAAGAAGGGTCCCGACCCAAATCATCACCTATCCATGTCTCCATTGATGCTGCCTGATCAGCTGAGTTACTTCAGCATGTTGTGTCCTTTATAATACAATACAACAATACTTTACAGTACAATAATACTTTATTAGCCAAGTATGTTTTGTAACATATGAGGAATTTCATTTGCCAAGTCAGTCATACAAATAACCATATAACCATATAACCATATAACAATTACAGCACGGAAACAGGCCCTCTCGGCCCTTCCAGTCTGTGCCGACCATTTGTTTTCCCCTAGTCCCATCTACCTGCACTCAGACCATACCCCTCCATTCCCTTCACGTCCATATACCTATCCACTTTACTCTTAAATGTTAAAATCGATCCTGCCTCCACCACTTCTGCTGGAAGCTCATTCCACACAGCCACCACCCTCTGAGTAAAGAAGTTCCCCCTCACGTTATTCCGAAACCTCTGTCCCTTAATTCTCATGTCATGCCCTCTTGTTTGAATCTTCCCTACCCTCAATGGGAAAAACGTATCCACGTCAACTCTGTCTGTCCCTTTCATTATTTTAAAGACCTCAATCAAGTCCCCCCTTAACCTTCTGCGCTCCAAAGAATAAAGACCTAACTTGTTCAACCTTTCTCTGTAACATAGTTGCTGGAACCCTGGCAACATTCTAGTAAATCTCCTCTGTACTCTCTCTATTTTTTTGACATCCTTCCTATAACTAGGCGACCAAAATTGTACACCATACTCCAGAATTGGTTTTTTAACAATGCCTTGTACAATTTTAACATTACTTCCCTACTCCTATATTCAATGCTCTGATTTATAAAGGCCAGCACACCAAAGGCTTTCTTTACCACCCTAATAAAAAGCAACAGAACACACAAAATTCATTTTAACATAAACATCCATCACAGTGACTCCTCCACATTCCTCACTGTGATGGAAGGCGAAAAAAAGTTCAATCTCTTCCCTTCTTTGTCCCTTGAGCCTTCCCTTGATGGGGCAATATTGACTCCCGTAGCCGGCGGCGTTTGGGCTCTCGCGTCGGGGATGATCTAGCTCCGCATCGGGGTAAATCTCAGCTCCCCATGCCGAGTGATCGGACGCCAGGACGGGGCAGGTCGAAACCTTTTGCATCGTTGGAGTTCCCGACTCGGCCTCTCCCAAGACTGCAAGCTCGCGATGGTGAAGTCTGTAAGCCGCGGTTGGAGTGATCCCAAGCAATGGATCGGCTCCGATTGTAAGTCCACATCCCCGCGGTGGGGCTCAAAGTCAGTCCCGAGCAGGCCAGCAGCTCCGTGATGTTAGGCCGCAGAGCAACCGGATATACGACCCGGAAAACAATCGCATCTCTGGCAGGGTAAGAGATTGAAAAATAAGTTTCCCCTGACCCCCTCCCCCTCCCCCCACATAAAATAAAACAGAGAACATTGACACAAACTTTAAAAACACTAAAAATAACAAAACAAGATGAAAAAACAGACAGTTGGCGAGGCTGCCAATCGTGCAGCGCCCCTGGTGGTAATGGGGTTCCTTTGCTCGATCCCATCCTTCCCTTCACAAGAAGAGGAATCCTTGGGAGAACCCATCTGTGGAGAAATGTTCAACCATCAAAAATAAGTATGTTAACAGGAGTGGCTTGGTTTACTTGTAAGATATTTTCAATCGAAGCAACTGTGGTTTGATTCATAAGTTAGTTCAGAATTTAGAGTTTGGAGATATAGCATGGAAACTGGCCCTTTGGCCCACCTAGCCGACCAGCGATCCCTACACACTCATACTATCCTACACACTAGGGACAATTTACAATTTTTTTACCGAAGCCAATTAACCTACAAACCCGTACCTATTTGGTGTGGGAGGAAACAGGAGATCCTGGAGAAAACCCACGCAGGTCATGGGGAGAACATAAAAACTCCGTATAGACAAGCACCTGCAGTCTGGATTGAACCCAGGGTTCCGGTGCTGTAAGGCAACAACTCGACTGCTGCCTCACTGTGCTGCCCTTTGATGTGTTCCCCATCCTTAACTCTCCAGGAGAGTTGATGATGGCATGGGGGGCTTCTCTGCTCTGTTAGACCATGATGAATGGTACAGTTTACTTTGCATCAATGATAAAGGATGGAAAGATGTTTAATTACAGAAGTAATGCAATCAATCATGCCTATCAACACAGAAACCAACGAGGATGCAGTGGATTTTAATACAATTACTATTCCTAACTTTACAAAAGTGAGAAGAGTTGCTGACTGCAAACACTTGATGGTGTAGTTACCATACAAGCTGGTTCTTGCTTATCTTTTGTAAGACTAATTGATGAATTATTTTATTAAAAACAATTGCTGAGAAATTAGATCATATTGTACTTCCTATTTCAATGCCAGCAGAAAGATATATCATAACATTTAGAACATTTTGTTTGCTTTGCAGACTTGAATGGGGACTTCCTGTGATGAATCACGTTTTGCAAAAAAATGGGATTTAGGTATCAGATGGGCAAGCAGTGCTCCTGAGGAGAAATGTTGAGAAGTTAGGGCAGACACAAAAAGCTGGAGTAACTCAGCGGGACAGGCAGCTTCTCTGGTGAGAAGTAATAGGTGACGTTTCAGGTCGAGACCCTTCTTCAGGTCAGGTGTTTTGCCTCGAAACATTTCCTATCCATGTACCTTTCCAATATTTTGTAAATGCTGTTGTAGTACCTGCCCCCCCAACAGTACCTTCCTCTGGCACCTCAACCAATATACCCACCGCCTTCTGTGTGAAAAGGTTGCCCCCTCGGGTTCCTATTAGATCTTGCCACTCTCACCTTAAACGTCTCCTTTTGGTTTTGATTTCTCTACCCTAGATAAAAGTGCATTTACCCTATCTAATTCCCTCATGATTTTATACTCTATAAGCACCCCTCAGCCTCGAGTGCTCCAAAACATAAAGTCTTGGGCTATCCAACCTCTCCCTCCAGCTCATGTCCTCGGGACCTGGCAACATCTTTGTAAAACTTTTCTGCACTTTTTCCCGTTTAACACTCTAGCACTGTGACTAAAATTAAACGCCACAATCCCAATGCGGCCTCACCAACCCTTTGTTCTCACTCCACAATGCTCTAGTCATCAGATCCTCCAAAGCCATGATGAAGGTCTGTCCTCTACCCAGGGAATGTCAGAAATACTAATTCTACCAGACAGCATAGATGGAGAGAGGAGAGAGAATTCAAACATCTTTCAAGTTACAGAGAAGGTGGCGGAGTGGAGTATACAATGGAAGTGCCTATGCCAGGATGGGGAACAGGCAAGTCCAAATAACATTAGTGGTGCTGAAGGCAGTTGTAAGACAATGATAAAGATTTGTAACTTGCAGAAGATCTTCCTGGAGATAATGTAATTTGAAGGTGCTCATTGAAAGCATTACGTTTTGTGTATTGAAGGTCCATGGTAGTTTACTTTCCAGCTGGGAGATTATATTGAGCAAGTTTTATTGCTTCTTAGATTGTTTTTGCAGAGTTTATCTGAGAATGTTATCTTTTTGATGGTTCTCAATAATTGATTAAACATGGACATTCATTAAACTGGGGAAAATAATAACTGATGATGAAACTTTTCCTACAACTTAGCTTCCAAACATGATTTCATACTTTAATTGTCTGCAAATGTTTAGCACAAAATTTAGCATTTACTGCAGTGGAAATAAATATTTCAGTACATTCAGAAATTTAAACCATCTCCTTTAATGGAAAACAGCTGCCCTTTAAGAGGTAAAACAGAGACTGCTGGAATTACTTAACAGGTCAGGTTGCATGTGTGGAAATGAGAGCCGTATCAATGCTTCAGGTTGATTGCTTTTTGATTGCCCTTTAAAAATGATGTCTTGCACCTGGATCCCATACATTTCATTAATCATGATGCTTCTGGGCAACAGGCAACAGGCTGAAAATAATTTGATAATGTTAATCCTAGCCCAGACTTTTCCAAGACTTTCCAATCGGGACTATTGTCTTATCATGTCTCCCAAGCATCAGCAACTGACACATCATACTTCTGAAAACTTAACTCTAATCTTTCTTTGTTCACTAATGTTTTGAATTCTCCAATCCCTAAGTGGGACACCAACATCCCCTTCATTGCTAGCAATGATTCCTAAAGGCTTAGTTGCTTCTTTCGTGCCAAAGACATTTTTAAAAATATACTCAATTGCTCTTAAATCAAGTCAAGAGTGTTTTATTGTCATATATCCCAGATGGGACAATGGAATTCTTACTTGCTGCAGCACAACAAAATAATGGAATATGTAAACAGTACATTACGGGGGAAGAGAGAAAAAGTTAAATAAATAACAAATATAGTGCAGTAATAATATAGTCTTTTGTGGTTCAGAGGTCAGAGCTTATTTGTTGTAGATTTTAATAGCCTGATGGCTGTAGGGAAGAAGCTGTTCCTGAACCTTGACGTTACAGTTTTCAGGCTCCTGTACCTTCTTCCCAATGCCAATGGTGAAATGAGTGTGTGACCAGGATGGTCATTGATGATTTTGGCTGCCTTTTTGAGGCAGCGACTACAATAGATCCCTTTGACGGTTGGGAGGTCAAAGATGGACTGGGTAGTGGTCACAACTATTTGTAGTCTTTTTTGCTTGTGGATGTTCAAATTCAACCAGGCCGCGATGCAACCTGTCAGAATGCTCTCTACCGTGCACCTGTAGAAGTTTAGGAGAATCCTCTTCGACATGCTGAATCTCCGCAATCTTCTCAGGAAGTAGAGTCGCTGATGTGCCTTCTTTATAATTGCATCGGTGTGCTGGGTCCAGGAAAGATCTTCGGAAATATGCACGCCCAGGAATTTGGTGTTTTTGACCCGCTCCACCATCATCCCATTGATGTTAGCAGGATTTCCATACATTTCATATATATTCCATAGATTTCCATACATTTGATATATATTTTGCTAAATTTTGCATATTCTTGAATCTGATGCAAGAACGATTTCTGAAGCAATTTTTTTTTCTTTATCAATTCCTACCTCTCCCCACTCTACCACTTTGGTGTCAATCTCCTCCATCAACAATGCAGAAAATAGGTTTGTCTAATATTTTTATTCTTCCTGAACACTTGAAGATTCCACATTGATCTATACCTCTCCCAGTAATGTGCCTACCACAGATGTTAGGCTCACTGGTCTATAGTTCTAATGGTTTTCTTTACAGTTCGTGTAAGGGTCCCTTTGTCACAATCGAGAGGCAGCACAGTGGCACAGCAGAAGAGTTGCTGCCTTACAGCATCAGAGACCCGGGTTCAATCCTGACTACTGGTGCTAGGATTCCTAGGTCCAGGATATTGTAGATGAGTTAGGGTGAGATTATGGTGTTGAAGATGGAGTTATAGGTGATAGGAGGGATCTTATAGAAGCATATAAAATTATAAAAATATTATCTACAGTTGACCTGTAAAGCTGTTGTCTGCTCATATTGGGATTGTACCCGGTCTGTCTCGGTGGGTACCCTCGTTGCCCCACTGGCCTGCCCCTGCTGAACTCACCCCTGGATCTGACTCGCAGTATTAACCCGGGGTTGCGAATAGGTGGCCTTGAAATGCTTGACTACATGAAGCCAATTGCTTTGGCCTCATCATGAATTGCACGAATGTTCATGACAAGGTCCATTCCAAACCATATTTCAGGTGTTTGTACAGTAGTCGCCCTACATAGAGTAGCAAATTTTTGGTTTAGTGTTGGCCTGATGGCGATATTCCCTGATGCAATATCCTGAAAAATGCATTGCATAAAATACCCAACATATATGTGTGAGTTTGAGGAATGATTGTCCCTTGGACCATAGTGCCAAATGCAGTAATTGCTGCAGCCATCAGTTGGAGGACGTGTTAACACCGAACCTCCTGTCCAGTCAAAGAAGGACTCATGGGTGCCCAGAACCTGGGTCACCATAGGCACTTTCAGTAATGCACATTAAACAGGTGTCTCATATTTGTTTGCAGTCACTTGCATCATATCTTGCTGGAACTGGTGAGGTACTACATAATTGATACCGCTGGCAAGGGATTGTTCCATTGACTCACCAGCCCCCTCCGGAATAACCATATAACCATATAACAATTACAGCACAGAAACAGGCCATCTCGGCCCTTCCAGTCCGTGCCGATCATTTATTTTCCCCTAGTCCCATCTACCTGCACTCAGACCATGCCCCTCCATTCCCTTCCCCTCCATATACCTATCCACTTTACTTTTAAATGTTAAAATCGATCCTGCCTCCACCACTTCTGCTGGAAGCTCATTCCACACAGCCACCACCCTCTGAGTAAAGAAGTTCCCCCTCACATTACCCCTAAACTTCCGTCCCTTAATTCGCATGTTATGTCCTCTTGTTTGAATCTTCCCTACCCTTAATGGGAAAAGCTTATCCACGTCAACTCTGACCATCCCTTTCATCATTTTAAAGACCTCAATCAAGTCCCCCCTTAACCTTCTGCGCTCCAAAGAATAAAGACCTAACTTGTTCAACCTTTCTCTGTAACATAGTTGCTGGATCCCAGGCAACATTCTAGTAAATCTCCTCTGTACTCTCTCTATTTTGTTGACATCCATCCTATAATTAGGCGACCAAAATTGTACACCATACTCCAGAATTGGTCTCACCAATGCCTTGTACAATTTTAACATTACTTCCCTGCTCCTATATTCAATGCTCTGATTTATAAAGGCCAGCACACCAAAGGCTTTCTTTACCACCCCATCTACATGCGATTCCGCCTTCAGGGAACTATGCACAGTTATTCCTAGATCTCTCTGTTCCACAATATTCCTCAATTCCCTACCATTTACCATGTACGTCCTATTTTGATTTGTCCTGCCAAGATGTAGCACTTCACACTTATCAGCATTAAACTACATCTGCCATCTTTCAGCCCACTTTTCCATATTGCCCAAATCTCTCTGTAGACTTTGAAAATCTACTTCATTATCCACAACACCACCCATCTTAGTATCATCTGCATACTTACTTATCCAATTTTCCACCCCATCATCCAGATCATTGATGTACATGACAAACAACAGTGGACCCAACACAGATCCCTGAGGCACCCCACTGGTCACCGGCTTCCAACCTGACAAACATCCATCCACCATTACTCTCTGACATCTCCCATTCAGCCACTGTTGAATCCATCTTGCTACTCCGCCATTAACACCCAAAGATTGAACCTTCTTAACCAACCTTCCATGGGGAACCTTGTGAAAGGCCTTACTGAAATTCATATAGACAACATCCACTGCTTTACCTCATCAATTTTCCTAGTAACCGCTTCAAAAAATTCAAGAAGGTTTGTCAAACATGACCTTCCAGGCACAAATCCATGTTGACTGTTCCTGATCAGACCCTGTTTATCCAGATGCTTATATATATTATCTCTAAGTATCCTTTCCATTAATTTACCCACCACTGACGTCAAACTAACAGGTCTATAATTGCTAGGTTTATTCTTTGAACCCTTTTTAAACAATGGAACAACATGCGCAGTACGCCAATCCTCCGGCAATATTCCCGTTTCTAATGACATTTGAAATATTTCCGTAACAGCTCCTGCTATTTCTACACTAACTTCCCTCAATGTCCTAGGGAATATCCTGTCAGGACCTGGAGATTTATCCACTTTTATATTTTTCAAAAGTGTCAGTACTTCCTCCTCTTTGAATCTCATAGTTTCCATAGCTACTCTACTTTTTTTCCTTACTTCACATAGTTCAATATCCTTCTCCTTGGTGAATACCGAAGAAAATAAATTGTTCAATATCTCCCCCATCTCTTTTGGCTCTGCAGATAGCTGTCCATTCTGTCTCTCTAATGGTCCAATTTTATCCCTCGTTATTCTTTTGCTATTAATATAGCTGTAGAAACCCTTTGGATTTACTTTCACCTTTCTTGCCAAAGCAACCTCATATCTTCTTTTAGCCTTCCTAATTTCTTTCTTAAGATTCTTTTTACATTCTTTATACTCCTCTAGAACCTAATTTACTCCATACCTCCTATAATTATTGTAGATATCTCTCTTTTTTCGAAACAAGTGTCCAATTTCCCTTGAAAACCATGGCTCTTTCCAATTTTTACTATTTCCTTTCACCCTAACAGGGACATAAAGATTCTGTACTCTTTCAATTTCCCCTTGAAATGTCCTCCATTTCTCTTCTACATCCTTCCCATAAAACAGAGTGTCCCAATTCACTCCTTTAAAATCCTTACGCATTCCCTCAAAGTTAGCCTTTCTCCAATCAAAAATCTCCACCCTAGATCCAGTTCTGACTCTCTCCATAATTATATTGAAGCTAATTGTATTGTGATCACTGGTCCCGATGTGCTCACCAATGCATACCTCTGTCACCTGACCTGCCTCATTTCCTAACAGGAGGTCCA
This sequence comes from Okamejei kenojei, assembly GCA_035221665.1. NCBI lineage: Eukaryota > Metazoa > Chordata > Chondrichthyes > Rajiformes > Rajidae > Okamejei > Okamejei kenojei. The sequence goes on from CM069157.1 coordinate 39,388,008, forward strand.
GCACTGCCCCTTCTCTGGTCGATACCTCTATGTACTGCTGCAAAAAACTATCCTGCACACATTTTACAAACTCCAAACCATCCAGCCCATTTACAGAATGTGTTTCCCCGTCTATTTTTGGAAAATTGAAATCTCCCACAATCACTACCTTGTGCTTACTACTAATATCTGCTATCTCCTTACATATTTGCTCTTCCAATTCTCACTCCCCATTTGGCGTTCTATAATACACCCCTAAAAGTGTTGCTACACCGTTCCCACTTCTCAGTTCCACCCAAATTGCACATAAGCAGGGACACCAGCATCAGGGTCAGCTGCAATCTGCCCGCTTCTCCCAAATCATATAGTAGGGAGGCATCCTCCAGTCCTAAACAAGGCGCTGGAAGGAACCCCAATAATTGACCCACCATATGTTGGTCTTGGTACGGCCCTCTTAGACATTACTGGCCCTTGGACCCTTATGTAATGAAGGGTGGAGCATCAGCTGCATGTTCCCAACCTCCCCCACAGTTTTGTATGATCAGGGGAAGAGCAACTATTGTTGTCAGAGAACCCAGGTCTGTGACTTTATATTTGCCTTTGCATGGCTAGGAGCAGCCTCAGTCTGCTTTGTACCCTTGGATATAAACAGATGGACCAGGCTCATTCTGAATCAAATTGCAGTTGGCCTGCCTTTCATGAATGGAGCTAGTGTGGAAATTTAGCGCGCTATTTGAACTGCTGCAGTAAAACGGCACCCGGCATCGGAATCGGCGTTGCCGCGCTTATCTCCCAACCCGATCAATTTGGTGAGTCCCTGGACCCACGCTAAGACGGATCTTCCGAAATGACAGCTCCAACTGCCCACTCCTACTGACTGCTCGAGCCAGCTTTATGGAGTGGAAATACTTCTAAGGAGAGTTTGTAAAAACACTTACCTAAGAAGTTCCTACTTACCCGCTGGTGGAGCTGTGCCCTCCAGCCTGTTCAGTGTGACATGCGCTGACGTAATGACGCGCATGCGCCCGGCAGGCCTTCTTCACGTAGTCACTCACATGACTCCGAAGTAAAATGGAATGTTGGCCTTCATAACAAGAGAATTTCTGTATAGGAGTAAAGAGGTTCTTCTGCAGTTGTATAGGGCTCTGGTAAGACCACATCTGGAGTATTGTGTACAGTTTCGGTCTCCTAATTTGAGGAAGGACATCCTTGTGATTGAGGCAGTGCAGCGTAGGCTTGTATTCACCGGAGTTTAGAAGGATTTAGAATTTCTTATAGAAACATAAAAAATTATAAAAGAACTGGACAAGCGAGATGCAGGAAAAATGTTCCCAATGTTGAGTGAGTCCAGAACCAGGGGCCATAGTCTTAGAATAAAGGGGAGGCAATTTAAGACTGAGGTGAGAAAAATCTTTATGAATTTGTGGAATTCCCTGCCACAGAGGGCAATGGAGGTCAAATCACTGGATGGATTTAAGAGAGATTAAGATAGAGCTCTTGTGACTAGTGGAATCAAGGGATATAGGGAGAAGGCAGGCACGGGTTATTGATTGGGGACGATCAGCCATGGTCACAATGAATGGCGGTGCTGGCTCGAAGGGCCAAATGGCCTCCTCCTGCACCTATTTTCTATGTTTCTATAACCATATAACACCATATAACAATTACAGCACGGAAACAGGCCCTCTCGGCCCTTCCAGTCCGTGCCGACCATTTGTTTTCCCCTAGTCCCATCTACCTGCACTCAGACCATACCCCTCCATTCCCTTCATGTCCATATACCTATCCACTTTATGTTTCTATGAAACTTGGTGCACTTGCAGCACAGGGTCTGTTGCTTTTTTAAATTGTATGACTGAACCTGGCCAGCGAATTTCACTACACCAATTGGTGAATGTTACAATAAATGAACTTATGAACTTATGAACTTATGAACATCATCCATTTCTTCTCTCCAGAGATGCTGCCGATCCCGCTGGGTTACTCCTGCATTTTGTGTCTGTCTTCAAATGACGTCACGCGCTCCACTCAGCTGTGCGGGCGCATGATGATGCGCACGACTCTCAAGTGGCGGCCCAATTAGGACAGGCCCTTAACACTATCTTACACACTAAGGGGGCAATTTAAAGAAACCAATTAACCTAAAAAAACTGGTACATCTTTGGAGTGTGGGAGGAGAACAGAGCACCCACAGAAAATCCATGCAGTTACAGGGAAAACGTACAAACTCGGCACAGATAGCCCCCTCAGTCATGATCGAACCCGGGCCTCCGGCACTGTAAGGCACCAACTCCATCATAGCGCCACTGTGATGCCCTTCTTCAGTCTAAATACTTCTTTCTATGTTGTGAAAGAATCTTATAAACTTAAATTTACTCATATGTTAGCAGTGATCCATCTGCGAGAGATGATGGTGCGGCTTTGAAGTTGTCCTATCTGGAGAGGGGTCTGTTTTGTCTGTGGCTGCATTCCCTGCTGTGGCTGACTGTCCTTGGCAGGCAGACCCATCCACAGCTCCAACAGCTGAACGTGTCTCTGGCCAACTCAATCTCGTTGCTTGGCTTGTCTCATAGTCTGCCAGGTTATCAGCTCATTCTCTATTCTCCATCACTCTGGCCTTTGAATTGTAAAACTCGGAGAGGGAAGAGAACACCAGGAAAGGAGCCTTGCGATACCAGTTCAAAAATTAATGCAACCTTTTCTGGTCAGAGGGTAAATGTTCTGAATTTGATGCAAGGTAAAGGCTGTGCTTAGAATTCTGTGCTGAGGAAGGACATTCTTGCTATTGAGGGAGTGCAGCGTAGGTTTACAAGGTTAATTCCCAGGATGGCAGGACTGTCATATGCTGAGAGAATGAAGCGGCTGGGCTTGTACACTCTGGATTTTAGAAGGATAAGAGAGGATCTTATTGATACATGTAAGATTGTTAAGGGTTTGGGCATGCTAGAGGCAGAAAGCATGTTTCCGAAGTTGGGGGAGTCCAGAACCAGGGGCCACAGTTTAAGAATAAGGGGTAAGCCATTTAGAATGGATACGAGGAAACATTTTTCCTCACAGAGAGTTGTGAGTCTGTGGAATTCTCTGCTTCAGAGGGCGGTGGAGGGCGGTTCTCTGGATACTTTCAAGAGAGAGCTAGATAGGGCTCTTAAAGATAGCGGAGTCAGGATATATGGTGAGAAGGCAGGAACGGGGTACTGAATGGGGATGATCAGCCATGATCACATTGAATGGCTCGATGGGCCGAATGGCCTACTCCTGCACCTATTGTCTATAATTCGCCTTGTAGGTCCCATTTCCAGATGTTGACATTGCCTCATCGGTAATGATTATATGAAGGTCAAAGTTCATGAGCAATTACTATAATCACCGTGAATGAGGCCTTTGGGACAGCAAAGAAACTTTAACTTCTGTGTTACATTTAGAAATTGTTTTAACTATCTTCAGTGTTCAGCATTTAGCTGTTCTGAGTGATTAATTTCACTAGAATTTAATGAAAATGTGTTACACCAATTGATGTTGCAATGACATGGCTCAGTAGAAATGTGCAGAACCTATAAAGAACAGCAATGAAACTTTACTGTACCTGGCATTTGTCCTGCCACCCAGTTATCCAGTATTAACTCTGTTCAGCTTTCTTGTCTTTTGAACATTTATTTTTTGAATACGTTTTCAGTTGCAACTCAATGTAGAAATAATAATGGTACAAAAAAGATAAATTATCAACAGATTGAAAAAATAAATCTTTCCAAAGAAGAAACTAGCAATTAATCCAAATGACCAAGTCCACAGTATTCCAAAAATTAAATCAATGTATTTTGTGGTTATGATCACTTAAAATGGAATGGATGGAATGGTGTACTTCAAGACCATTAGGCTAATCTGGTTTACATTAAGTTGCTGTTGCAGGACAACTTTGATTGTAAACTTTGACTTACTTTGGGGAGAAATAGACATTGCTATCATATCACAGAAGAATGTGGGGGAGGCTTGGGCCAAGGGACGTTCAGGCTATTGTAACAAAAGAGCTGGAAAAGTCACATTATATTGTCAAAAACCAAGAGCCTGAGTGCGTTTGGACCCTCTAAGAAATATGTTGTTACGATACAACATTTATTAGATTGATAAAATGTTTAAAAGCCACTTTTATTGCCAAATACATATCAAGCAGATATTAGTAGTAAGCACAAGGTAGTGATTGTGGGAGATTTCAATTTTCCAAAAATAGACTTGCCCCCCCCCCCCCCCCCGCGGCCTGCCAACTGGATTGGTGTGGCCTTTCCTGCTGGGACCGACCAGAGCTCCAGCAGCAGCGGCGCAGCGTTGCAAACATCGCAGGGGAGGCGATATCTTATTGGGGATCACCGTTTGGAGCTCCGGAGTGCTGGGCCTGCTGCACCGACATTGCGGAGCTGTAGTTCGCGGCGCTGACCAACATCACGGAGTCCTGCGACTCCACCCGGCTCGGCCTGTGGACTTCGGGAGCCGCAGATTCAGTGGGAGGTGGCTGATCTGGAGGTCCGGGCCACTGAGGATGTTCTCCGTCGGGGCTCGGCGTCGGGGTTCCATCGTTCACGGCGAGAGGGTCTGAGCATCAGGCCGCCCGTGGCGGCGACTGCGGGTGCCCAGGAGGCCCTGACCACGGGTGAACACCTGGGAAGATCGGCGGGGAGGCTGGCTGGACTATTATACCTTCCTTAACTTTGGTGCCGCTGTGGGGTTATGTTGTATGTGGACTTCTGTGTTTGTGCTTTTTTTTAAAAACGTTTATTTATTTATTATTTATTTTTATGTTACTGACTGTAAGGAAAATCCATTTTGTTGCCTCTAAAATGAGATAATGACAATAAATTGAATACAATACAATACTTGATGTCTTAGAAATCAATATTCATACCGCTGGGTTGTAAGTTTGATATTGAGTTGAGCAGATTGCACAAGTCCAAATGTCTAACCTTAGTATCTATCATTTTAACTGATCTATATATGAGCAGCAATTTAAACACTGCATTCAGTGTCTCAGTGGAAATAGACTCGTACAACATGGAAACACATTCGTGTAGGAAGGAACTGCAGATGCTGGTTTAAACCGAAGTTAGACACAAAATGCTGGAGTAACTGCAGGACTGGCAACATCTCGGGAATGGATGACGTTTCAGCCCTTCAAAACAGGTCCTTCAGCCCAACTTGATCCTATCCATGTACCTGTCCAAATACACCTACCACCCGTTCTGTGAAAATGTTGCTCTTCAGGTCCAGGCCCGTACGAAGCTTTTCAAAAAGGGGAGTGGCACGACAGGATTCCCAAAAGTTTATGTGAAATAATGTGCAAGCAGCGCACATCACAAGCGGGAAGCCCCTCACGCCCGGGTTCCAGGGCCTGCTTAAGGGCCCTGAAAGCTCTGGGGTTTTAGATGCTCTCTGGAGCATTCTGAGCCTTATTTTGGAGCTTTTGCACCAAATCTATGACCAATATTTCAGAAATAATTTTGCATGCAAAAACTGCAAAAAAAATACTGTAAGTTTTTGCAGTGAAGAAAACCTTTTTTAGAAAATGTTTTGTGTGTTGATTTGATTGCCTGTTACTGTTAAACTGTGTTAGTGTGTGCAGTGCACCTTTAATGGTCCTCCTGATCTAACAACTTCACATCACATCAACCTCAACATGAAATAGTTCAGTTTTCTGAGAATGTAACTGTGGAAACCTACTCACCACTTTGTCCAAGTCATGGTCAAAGTCATAGTGAATGTGCATTAAGGCGAGTGCAGACAGCCTGTCATTGCTCATGGAAGTCCCGGCTTAGTGATGCAGGCATCGGACACTCGTGTACACTGCATATATTGCCATTTAGCCATACAGTGGCTTGCAAAAGTATTCGTACCCCTTGAACTTTTCCAAATTTTGTCACGTTACAACCACAAACGTAAATGTATTTTATTTGGATTTTATGTGATATACCAACACAAAGTGGTGCATAATTGTGAAGTGGAAGGAAAATTATACATGATTTCCAAATTTTATTACAAATAAAAAACTGAAAAGTGTGGCGTGCAAAAGTATTCTGCCCCCCTGAGTCAATACTTTGTAGAACCACCTTTCGCTACAATTACAGCTGCAAGTCTTTTGGGGTATGTCTCTACCAGCTTTGCACATCGAGAGATTGACATTTTTGCCCATTGTTCTTTGCAAAATAGCTCAAGCTCAGTCTAATTGGATGGAGAGCGTCTGTGAACAGCAATTTTCAAGTCTTGCCAGAGATTCTCAATTGGATTTAGGTCTGGACTTTGACTGGGCTATTCTAACACATGGATATGCTTTGATCTGAACCAGTGGATAGGTATGTGGACGTGAAGGGAATGGAGGGGTATGGTCTGAGTGCAGGTAGATGGGACTAGGGGAAAACAAATGGTCGGCACGGACTGGAAGGGCCGAGAGGGCCTGTTTCTGTGCTGTAATTGTTATATGGTTATATGGTTATTCCATTGTAGCTCTGGCTGTATTTTTGGGTCGTTGTCGTGCTGGAAGGTGAACCTCCGCCCCAGCATCAAGTCTTTTGCAGACTCTAACAGGTTTTCTTCCAAGATTGACCAGTATTTGGCTCCATCCATCTCCCCAAGAACTCTGACCAGCTTCCCTGTCCCTGCTGAAGAAAAGCATCCCCACAGCATGATGCTGCCACCACCATGTTACACAGTGGGGATGGTGTGTTCAGGGTGATGTGCAGTGTTAGTTTTCTGCCACACATAGCGTTTTGCATTTAGGCCAAAAATTTCAATTTTGGTCTCATCAGACCAGAGCACCTTCCTCCACATGTTTGCTGTGTCCCCCACATGGCTTGTGGCAAACTGCAAACGAGACTTCATATGGCTTTGTTTCAACAATGGCTTTCTTCTTGCCACTCTTCAATAAAGGCCCGATTTGTGGAGTGCATGACAAATAGTTGTCCTGTGGACAGATTCTCCCACCTGAGCTATGGATCTCTGCAGCTTCCCAGAGTTACCATGGGCCTCTTGGCTGCTTCTCTGATCAATGCTCTCCTTGCCCAGCCTGTCAGTTTAGGTGGACGGCCATGTCTTGTTAGGTTTGCAGTTGTGCCATACTCTTTCCATTTTCGGATGATGGATTGAACAGTGCTCCGTGAGATGTTCAAAGCTTGGGATATTTTTTTATTACCTATCCCTAGAGAACCAGAATGGACAGCTATCTGCAGAGCCAAAAGAGATGGGGGAGATATTGAACAATTTATTTTCTTCGGTATTCACCAAGGAGAAGGATATTGAACTCTGTGAGGTAAGGGAAAAAAGTAGAGTAGCTATGGAAACTATGAGATTCAAAGAGGAGGAAGTACTGACACTTTTGAAAAATATAAAGGTGGATAAGTCTCCAGGTCCTGACAGGATATTCCCTAGGACATTGAGGGAAGTTAGTGTAGAAATAGCAGGAGCTATGACAGAAATATTTCAAATGTCATTAGAAACGGGAATAGTGCCGGAGGATTGGCGTTCTGCGCATGTTGTTCCATTGTTTAAAAAGGGTTCAAAGAATAAACCTAGCAATTATAGACCTATTAGTTTGACGTCAGTGGTGGGCAAATTAATGGAAAGGATACTTAGAGATAATATATATAAGCATCTGGATAAACAGGGTCTGATCAGGAACAGTCAACATGGATTTGTGCCTGGAAGGTCATGTTTGACAAACCTTCTTGAATTTTTTGAAGCGGTAACTAGGGAAATTGATGAGGGTAAAGCAGTGGATGTTGTCTATATGGATTTCAGTAAGGCCTTTGACAAGGTTCCCCATGGAAGGTTGGTTCAGAAGGTTCAATCTTTGGGTGTTAATGGCGGAGTAGCAAGATGGATTCAACAGTGGCTGAATGGGAGATGTCAGAGAGTAATGGTGGATGGCTGTTTGTCAGGTTGGAAGCCGGTGACCAGTGGGGTGCCTCAGGGATCTGTGTTGGGTCCACTGTTGTTTGTCATGTACATCAATGATCTGGATGATGGGGTGGAAAATTGGATAAGTAAGTATGCAGATGATACTAAGATAGGTGGTATTGTGGATAATGAAGTAGATTCTCAAAGTCTACAGAGAGATTTGGGCCATTTGGAAAAGTGGGCTGAAAGATGGCAGATGGAGTTTAATGCTGATAAGTGTGAAGTGCTACATCTTGGCAGGACAAATCAAAATAGGACGTACATGGTAAATGGGAGGGAATTGAGGAATGCTGTGGAACAGAGGGATCTAGGAATAACTGTGCATAGTTCCCTGAAGGTGGAATCGCATGTAGATAGGGTGGTAAAGAAAGCCTTTGGTGTGCTGGCCTTTATAAATCAGAGCATTGAATATAGGAGTAGGGAAGTAATGTTAAAATTGTACAAGGCATTGGTAAGACCAATTCTGGAGTATGGTGTACAATTTTGGTCGCCTAGTTATAGGAAGGATGTCAACAAAATAGAGAGAGTACAGAGGAGATTTACTAGAATGTTGCCAGGGTTCCAGCAACTATGTTACAGAGAAAGGTTGAACAAGTTAGGTCTTTATTCTTTGGAGCGCAGAAGGTTAAGGGGGGACTTGATTGAGGTCTTTAAAATGATGAAAGGGATAGACAGAGTTGACGTGGATAAGCTTTTCCCATTGAGGGTAGGGAAGATTCAAACAAGAGGGCATGACATGAGAATTAAGGGACAGAAGTTTAGGGGTAACGTGAGGGGGAACTTCTTTACTCAGAGGGTGGTGGCTGTGTGGAATGAGCTTCCAGCAGAGGTGGTGGAGGCAGGATCGATTTTAACATTTAAAAGTAAAGTGGATAGGTATATGGACGTGAAGGGAATGGAGGGGTATGGTTTGAGTGCAGGTAGATGGGACTAGGGGAAAACAAATGGTCGGCACGGACTGGAAGGGCCGAGAGGGCCTGTCTCCGTGCTGTAATTGTTATATGGTTATATGGTTATATGGTTATAAACTTCTCCACAACTTTATCCCTGACCTGTCTGGTGTGTTCCTTGGGCTTCATGATACCCAAGGAACATTGTTTGTTCACTAATGTTCTCTAACAAACCTCTGAGGCCTTCACAGAACAGCTGTATTTATACTGAGATTAGATTACACACAAGTGGACTCTATTTACTAATTAGGTGGCTTCTGAAGGCAATTGGTTGCACTGGATTTTATTTAGGGGTATCAGAGTAAAGGGGGCTGAATACTTTTGCACGCCACACTTTTCAATTTTCTTATTTGTAAAAGAAATTGAAAACAATGTATCATTTTTCTTCCATTTCACAATTATGCGCCACTTTGTGTTGGTCTATCACATACAATCCCAATAAAATACATTTACGTTTGTGGTTTTAACGTGACAAAATGTGGAAAAGTTCAAGGGGTATGAATACTTTTGCAAGCCACTGTAAATCATGTTTTCCAGTTCCATTTTCCAAGAATGTAACTGCGCAAACCTAGTCACGGCTTTGTCCAAGTTATGGGCAAAATCATAGTGAATGTGGATTAAGGCAATTGCAGATAGCCTGTCATTGATCATGGAAGTCCTGGTCTTAACTTCTTTGTGGATGTGAAAACGTGTTTGTCCTCGTTGGCTGGATCAAAGTAAGGTGTCGAGCGAGATCGCGCCCACTGCAAGCATGCCGCGTGAGGCGAGCATCTCTCTGCCACTCAGGCTCATGTCCAAGGGCCCCGGCTACCTCCGCAGTCAAATGGAGGGGGGCAGGCGGGGTTGGCAAAGTGCTATGTTGAGACTGGCTGCCGACAAGGCCAAGGACTTGAGGAGCCAGACGGCGAGGGGATGCAAAGCGGAGCCCAATGGTTTGGGCAGCTCTGCCCCCCCGAGGAAAGCAGTGGCAGCTTGGCCAGCAGCAGCATGAAGACTTACCTGGTCTCTGACAGTCCCCAGCAGAGCGGGCAGCTGGGGCTATCGCCTGACATTGTGCTTCGCTCCAGCTCCAAGAGGCAGCTCAGGCCTGATTCGCTAGTCATGTACCGGCAGAAGTGTGAGTTGTTGCTAGGAGTGGCGGCCACCAGCAGCGCTCGCAGTTTCAAGGGCACTGGCAGCCTGGTCCGTTGGCTGCTGCCCGGCTCTAGCGGCCGGGGTGACAAGCAGCAGGGGAAGGCAACAGGAGCAGCAACGTCGGAAGGGGAGAATTAGCAGCGGGTACAGAGGCTGCAGCACCCCAGGGTGCACAAATAACCACACCAGCAGCACCCAAGGGTGCACAAGTAGCTACACCAGCAGCACCCAAATGGTGCATAAGTAACCACTCCAGCAGGGCCCCAGGAAGCACCAGTCGCCATGCCAGCAGCATCCCATGGTGCACAAGTAACCATGCCAGCAGCTCCAAGAGAAGCAGCAGCAGGTCGCCCTAAGGAGCCGCTCAAGCGGCAGGTTGGTGAAGGCGGATTATGGCGCTCGCACTCCGACCTCAGCTGCCGCTTCTATCGAGCCTGCTCGGGCTTGGACATTTTCTTCGAGCACTGCGGACTCGACCCTGAGGTGATCGAGAACCTGGCCAGGGAGAAATTTGCCGCCGACGTCGCCTTCAAAAGCCTTGTCCTCATGTTTCGCAGCATGAAAGGCCTGTTCCACTTGGGTGACATTTTCGGCGACAGCCTGAAAAGAGGTTGTCGAGTCGTGGTCGGGTCGTGACGCGGCCTGATGCTTGGTGACGCATGTAGTGACGCGCGGTGACTCCCTGTCGCCTCTGGATTTTGGAATGTTCAAAATCTAGGGGCAACATCTGGGTGTCTCATCATGTCGTGTGCCCTGTCACACGCTGACGTATGCTGCCCTGCGGGTGATGGCCGGTTAGGGTTAGGGTTGGGGTTAAGGACCACAGATGGGCTGTAAAATATTCTTCCTTCAATGCATGGATTTTAAACATTAATATATTAAAATTAATGCAATAAAATCAATTGTGCAAATGAAAAAATGTCTGTCCAGTTTTATTTACAGATGTATTGGTCCGCTTCCAGATCCAATCACCATCTCTAACTTTTCACAGGGATGGATTCAGCGAGTGTAGACCGAACTTCCCTCTCCCCTCCACCCCCCACTTATTCCGGGGGGGGGGGGGTGCTGGATGAATCAGTGCGGGATGGGTAGATGGCGGGGCGGGGGGGGGGGGGGTTGAGAAGGCAATTGGTGCGGAATGAATGGATTGAGGCAGGGGAATTAGTGTGTGTTGGTTGGAGTCGGTAAAATTGTGAGGGGAGAGCGCGGGAGATGTCAGTGGAGGAGTACTGGATGGATGGGGGAGTCAGTACAGGATGGAAGGGGGGGAATTAGTACAGGATGAATGGGGGTGGGTCAGTACAGTGTGGATTGGGAGGGGCTGTGCAGGATGAATGGGGTTTCAGTACAGGATGAATGGGGGGGGGGGGGGCTGTGCAGGATGAATGGGCGGTTCAGTACAGGATGAATGGGCGGGGCAGTGCAGGATGGATGGGAAGGGGATCAGTATAGGATGAATTGGGGGACGAGTGTAAGATGGATGTGGAGGTGGCAGGAGAATCAATGCGAGCTTGATAGGGAGATCAGTGCAAGATGAATAGATGGGGGGTTGTAGAGGGGGAGGGGATCACAGGAGATGTCAGGGAGGATTGAATAGAGGGGGGAATGGGGAGGAGAGGTCCCAGGATAAGGGGGGTGGGGGTGGAGGGGGGCGTACAAGAGAGAGAGAGAGAGAGAGAGAGAGAGAGAAAGAGAGAGAGGGGAAGGGCCAGAGGAGGTGGTGAGGAAGGAAAGTCAGCGCTCCTCGGACAAGGACGGCATGGCAGCCTTGGCCGTCCCTGTCCACTGCCAAGTCCACTAGGGACTCCTCGGCACATCCGCCAGCCAACAGGAAGGTGCGGGGGTGAGCGGTTCAGGTCCTTCAGACGGCAGAAGGCGGCCTCCCCCTTCTTTCCTCGCTCCCTACCTCCCTCCCATCCTCGGCATGCGGGAGGGGTTGTTGTGAAAGCGGTTGTCGTCATTGGCGGAGTGGCAAGCAGCGGCCGCTGTGAGGACTGGCAGGGTGCATGAGGAGGTGGAGCCGCCTCCGCCGCTGCTGCTGTTCGGGGCCCGTCATACAGTCCGACCCTCCGTCACCCCACATTGCAGCCATCGCCGCCACCGCCCAGAAACGATGGGGGGCGGTGAGTGCGAGGGTCCGCGGCGGGGGGTGGGAAAGGCGAGGGTGGTGGGGGGTGAGGGACCGGCTGGGGGGGGGGAGGAGGGTGATGTGGACCCGGCCTGAGCAGCGCCTGGTGTCGGGTCATGGCCGCTGCCAGGACTGGGTTCAGATTCAGTCCTTCCCGCTTCCCGCCTGGTGACGGAAGAATGGTCTCCCCGTGCCGGCAGCGGGCGGGACCCGCTGGCGAGGCTCCGACGCCGCGGATGGACCTGGCGGGCAAACACCGCTCAGCCCCCCCCCCCCCCCCTCACCCTCACCGGAGAAACGGGAACTCATTTTTTTTCCAAACCATTCCGTTTTTTAATACCCCCGATATAAAACAAACAGATTCCCCTCAACGCAATGCAACGCAACGCAATATTTCACGGTCCCACTGTGAGGGATAAAGTGATTAAACCCCATTAAAGTAAGGAGTTTTAAAGAGAATTCGAACTGAGAGGGGCTGGAGAGAGGGTTCTGACACAGCTGTGTCTGAAGGTTACCAGACCCATCCCTGGGTCCTTGAGTAAGAAGTAATAGCATTGTATAGCGGTAGAAGGGAGTGATGTAGAGAGATCCCTATCAGCGGAATGGAGTGATAGATGGGACCCTTATCACTATAGCTTAGCTTTAGTACTGATATAGGAGAACTGAGAGGGTTCACTAGGAGGTGAGTAAAACTAGGGTAGGTCATGAGCAACTGAGCATGCTTAATAAAATAAATGAATATTACAACACACCCCTGGTCAAGAAACTGCTCATTACCATGAACATGTTTGAACATGCGATGTATGATATGGGAGGTGCGAGGGGATGTACGGTGGGATGTACCTACAGATTGTGCACCTCAGACCCTGATTGGAGAAGAGTCCGGAGGGGAGGTTGAATGTAAAATTCTGTGTATAAAGGGGGATGACTTCTTTGGCTTCGGTGTGTCTCGACTTGGAGAGGCACCCGGGTCTGCAGAGTCGTGAGGAATAAAGAACTCTTGCTTCCAAGATTTAGTCTTTGAGCAGTGATTGTGAGCACAAAGCGTATCTCACAAATTGGGGGCTCGTCCGGGATCGCCACTCCGGCTGCTTGGTGGAGGCAAAGAAGGAGGGGAAGGTGCACCCTGCTGATTTCAGCAGTCTCTGATCTCCTTGCTTGCCATCAGCAGTTTGAGCGAGTGATATTCGGTTGGAAAGACTCGGGAAGCAAGAGGGGGTGTAAGGTGAATACGTACGGGACGGTCGAGCGATTCTTGTGCACAGGACCCAGGTAAGAAAAGCGACTATTAAGTATTGCCTGGGTGACCGGGGTCTGTCGGACGGGAATAGTCCGACGAGACAATGGGAAACCGGAACGGGAAAAGTAAGGGTCCGGGGAAACAGGATGAGGCTCATACTGATATGGAGCCGAACATTCCGCCCGATAGTCCGTTGGAGCGAATGTTGTATGGATGGGGTGCAGGGAACACCCGGGGTAAGAGTAAGGAAACTATGATAAAGTTTTGTTACTTTGAGTGGCCAAAGGAGCCTATTCGAGGGAGCGCAGTGTGGTGGCCGCGGTTGGGTTCAAATGAGGACTGGGTGAGACAGGCGTTGGATGTTTTTGTGAATGAAAGAGAAACGCCGAATCAAATAGAAAAGGAATATGCCCAGTGCTGGAAACCCAATAATGGGATGTTTCCGTTAAAGACGGAAAGAGAGCAGGATGAACCTGACTGGCCACCAATTGGTGATGATCACCTACGGCGACTGCCCCGCCATATGAATCCCAGCCCCAACTATACCCCCATCAGCGCCGGCTGCATCTGCCCAGGAGGTCCCACTAAGCCAGAGCGGATCGGCAGTAAACCTGTCCGCTCTTGTCTCAGAAGAAATGATGTGGAATTCTCTGCCACAGAAAGTAGTTGAGGCCAGTTCGTTGGTCATATTTAAGAGGGAGTTTGATGTGGCCCTTGTGGCTGAAGGCATCGGGGGGTATGGAGAGAAGGCAGGTACAGAATACTGAATTGGATGATCAGCCATGATCATATTGAATGGAGATGCAGGTTCGAAGGGCTGAATGGCCTGCTCCTGCACCTAATTTCTATGTTTCTATGAAAAATATTGAGTTTTTTCAAACAATCTCATTGAAGTAAGAATGGAACTAATGTGATGTGTGTGTAAAAACCGGTTTTGTATGAATGAGGAAGTTTGTATGTGATAGGTTTGTTTGCTGTGGGCCACATGCTGTAAGGGTATGTGTGTGTGTTCCTTTAAGAAATTGTAAGCAATGGGGGAGGTTATTGTAAGGTAACGGACAACGCTTTGTATCATCGCAACTTAAAAGGGGAAGTTGGAAAATGGAGGTTGCTTGGCTTCTATAGATTTCTTTTCAGTGAAGTTAATTTGGAAAATTGTTAGCCGTATGTATTTAAACTAGGAATTGGAATTTGGGAATTGTAGGGGGAATGGTTTGAACAAAATTAGAAATAAGTGAATTGCTGAACAACAAGCAGCTTTTATGGTTTGTTTAGATAAACATTCTGGTTGGAGAAGGGTAATAAATTAATGGGGCCCAGGGAAAAAAAAAGGAGTTGGCAGACAATGATGTCAATAATGGGAAGTTTGTTTACTTCAGAAGAAAGACAGATGGTCAGACAGGCAGGAGAAGGGGTTACAGGCTCAAGCGGGAGCAGCAGATGCGGGAGCAGTAAAATATCCCATTACTGCGCCGATTGGAGTAACCAAACAGAAGAAGTATGAGAGATCTCAGGGAGATAATAATCAAGGGAATCAGAGAAACCGTTCCCAAGGGACAGAATTTCGAACGGGCTTTTGAACATCAGCAGAACAAGGACGAACTTCCGACAGTGTTCTTACAAAGGTTGAGGAGGAATGTCCAGCAGTATTCGGGGATAGACCCTGATTCAGACGCAGGTCAGCAGTTGCTAAAGGTTAATTTTGTAACCAAATCATGGCCAGACATTAGAAAGAAACTGGAAAAATTGGAAGATTGGAATGAAAAACCATTGAATCAGTTGTTAACAGAGGCTCAAAAGGTATATGTAAGACGGGATGAGGAGAAACAGAAGGGAAAGGCAAAAATGATGTTGCAAGCAGTACAGCAAGGAGTACAGAAGGGGGGAATCGAAGGTGATAGAAGGCCGGGTGCTCATGGAGACCGGGTAAGGGGAAGCGGTAGTATTAGAGGACGAGGAAGAGGTGAATGGAGGGACCGAAGTTGAGGTCCCCGGGAAAACAAGGAACAAGGATCAGGAGGGTGGTACACGGGGCCATCCTGGTGTTACTATTGTAACGAGGAGGGTCATTTCAAGAGGGAATGTCCCAGGCTACGACGGGAGGTGCAGTCGTACACACTCATGGAGGAAGAATAGGGAAGTCGGGGGTCCTGCTCCCTGGGGTGTATGGGATACACACGGGAACCTCTGGTAAACTTTAAATTAGGACCCCAGGGAGAGGATATGGTATTTATGGTAGATTCGGGAGCAGAGAGATCAAGTGGAACTAAGGTACCAGAAGAAATTGGATTAGGTGAAAAACAAGTCAGAATCTCGGGGGTAGGAGGGAAAGTGATGACATTACCCGAGGTAGAAGGGGTGGTGGTAAAATATGAGGATCGAGAAGTCAGTGGAAGATTTTAAAAGGAAGGTGAATAAATTTGCAAAGGAGGATAAACTATCTGAGAAGTAAGACATTGAGTTTAGAATGAGAAAGAAGGCAGATCAGAAAGGATTAAAGTGGGAAGCAGAGGGATAAATTGATGAGACTGCTTTAGAAAGAAAGAGCGTGAAAAAGGAGAGACAATGTTGTCAGTAACAACAGACCTGGTTGAAAAGTCTGAAATAAGTGATGCACCGACACACAGTGAATCCTATGACAGAGCCAAACAGGGGCCAGAGATTCCATGCCAATAATAAATATATTTGGGAGAGTGTTTTCTCAAATGCCCTATTGGGAGTGAAATAAATCTGGATCTAAGCCCAGACAAGGCTAGTAAGGAGTTAGGTAATGGATGAGGTGTGTTGGGGATGTGAACAGGTATGATAATCAGGAAATAATAATAATAATAATGATAATAATAATATTAAGATAATGGTGAACATAGCTATGGCAAGAACATTAAGAAGAGGTATTAAATACACATAGGCTAGGATGCGGCAGCGTTTTAAATACTAGCGCCGTGTTTTTAATCAGATGTTGTAGGCAGATTTGGAAGGTGTTTATATAGCATGTGAATGATTTGTTGGTTTGTTCCACAAGTGAGAAGCAATGTGAGAGAGAGACATTGTAATTATCTTGGAAAAGGTGGCACAGGAGGTCATGATGTATCAAGGAAGAAGTTTTTGTTTTGTCAGCAGCAGGTAGAATATTTTGGACGAGTAATATCTAAAGAAGTAAAAGCTGAAGCGCAGGATCAAATTGGAAGCTTGCCTGCAATCTTGCTTAGCTCAATTGGCGGAAATTAAGGCTTTAAGAGCAGCATATGTACATGGAGTCTGGCACATGTTTGGAGCAGTAGGGAAACAGAAAGGCTTTGAGAAAAGCAACGGAGACCCCATGCAAAGTTAGCAGTGTCCCCCTATGAAATGTTGTTTGGGTTACCTTATTTGGCAAAGATAGAAGGAATACCCACCATAGAGGGCAGTGATGTATTCTTAAGGAACTATTTACTGGCAGTATCTCGTTCCCTTACAAAATTAAAAGCTAAAGGACTATTGGCTCAAAGCCCACCACTCGACTTTCCGGTACATGCTGTAAAGGCTGGCGACTGGGTACTGGTCAAGAATTGGAAGGAGGAGAAACTCCAGCCCAGGTGGACCGGCCCATACCTAGTGTTACTGACAACCGAGACAGCAGTACGAACAAAAGAAAAAGGGTGGACCCACGCAATCCGGGTTAAAGGACCCGTTGATCCACCCGTCCCTGATGAGGAGGAACAGTGGATGGTGAAGCCAGGAAGCAAACCCCTAACAGTAATTTTAAAAAAAGCATTGAATATATAACTGACAGTATGAAAGGAGCAGTCGTGGTATCGTTTGCTTAGTATGTAAATGTGGTAAAAGGTATTAATAATTGTGATAAATGTTATCATCCTATCCAATACAGAGGGCGGACAACCAGATCATTTACCTATCATTCCCATGTGAACAATGTATGCCACAACCAGAAGACTAGAACCATTTGTGAAGAGGGAGGAAAGGAGTATTTGATGGTAGGCAATAGGGGGGTATATAGGGAAGTTTGGGCCCGTTACCTGCCCAAGGGGAGAGAGATGGGTTTGTGTAGCCAAGGCAGGACAGTTAGGTTTCCCTTTTCAGATCGTAAAATGGGCAATGGATCAGCAGCTGTCCCAGCACAGATCCCTGCGAAACTCCACTAGTTACAAACCTCCAGCCTGAATATAGTCCTTACACCGCAACTCCCTGTCTACTATCAATAAGCCAATTATGAATCCACATAACCATCATTATTAATCATGTGCATCTTAATCTTCTGGACCAGCCAAACATGGTCCATGAACCTTACTAAAATCCATCACTAAAACAACATCCAGCACCTCACCGATAACTTTCCTCACTTGATTAAGTTGATAACAGATGATCTGCCATGTACAAAGCCATGCTGTCTGTCCCTAATTAGCCCGTTCTCATCCAAATTAGCGTAAGTCCTATCCTGAAGAATCCTCTCCTATAGTTTACTAACCACTGACGTGTGACTGGTCGATAACTCCCTAGATTCTCTCTATTTACTTACTTAATTAAAGGAACACCAATAGCTACTCTCCAGTCCTCTGGGATCTTGCCTGTTGCTAGGGAAGATGTAAAGATCTTCGTCAAGGCTCTTACAATGCAGGAAAAATGTTCACAATGTTGGACTTCCGGTGGCGCTATGGAGGGCTAGAGGACAACGCCAGCCAGCTCCGTGAAAAAAACGGGAAAAAAATGGGGGATTAACGGACCTACCTGCTGCCTGCTGCTTGCTGCCTGCCGTTTCTGCACCGCTTGTTGTGAGTGACGTCATCAGGCGCGCGACTAGTTATGTCTACAACACGCAGCCCTACCGATAAACAGAAAAGTCGACCAACTAGGCAGAGACTGGCAGAAGGCTCAACTGAAGCCTCGGACTCAAGTAGGGCCTCATCCCAGGAAGATGTATCGAAAAGAACAGGGAAAAAAACGGAAAGTGAAGAATTGAAAACTTTCATTTCTCGCGAAATTGCTGGTTTAAGGGAAGAAATAAACCAGATGAATACTCAAATGAACCAGATGAATACTCAAATGAAAGAATTTCAACAGGAAACGAATTCAAATATTAATAATAAGACCAAGAAAATATCGGAAGATTTGAAGAAAGAAATTACAGAAATGATGAACGAAATGATAAAGGAGACTGATAATAAAATTGAAAAGGTCAAAAATGACTTTGAAAAAAGGCTGAATCCTATGGAAAAGGTACTGGAACAACAGACGGTCGGTATAAAAGGCCTTGAAGAACTAGCTGCTACCAGTGCTATGTCTACAGCAAAGCTGATTACAGAAAACGAACATCTAACGAACTTACTGACTAAAATATCTGAGAAATGTACTGAGCTAGAAGGTCGCCAGAAAAGACAAAACCTAAGAATTGCAGGTATTCCCGAAGAACGAGAGAAAGATGAAGATCCTTGTGAATTTACTGCGAACTTATTACAACAAGTTTTATCTCTGGAACAAAAGCCTTTATTAGCCCGTGCTCACAGAGTCAGAAGACGTCAGATAAGAGCAAACGCCCCTCCAAGACAAATGATTATAAAGCTACAATACGACTTTGTCTTGGACGAGATAATGCGGAAATCCTTGAGAGATAGAAACCTGGATTTCGAAGGTCACAGGATCAGTATCTACCGAGATTATCCTGCAGAAGTTTCCAGGAAACGGAAAGCATTTAACGAGGCTAAAAGTCTTATGAGAGGAGTGGCACACTTGAAATACGGCTTGAATTATCCAGCTACTCTAAGAGTTACCTTCAAAAACGAGGAGCATTTCTTTTCCAACCCAGCAGCAGCACTGGATTTTGCTCGCCAGATCCAGACCTGAGAAGCAGCTACTTTCAAATATATTGACTCTTAAGAATGCTACAAGAATCTCCAAGACTTCGCAAGACTCCACAAAACAACGCAGGACTGGACTGAACTGGGCAACGTTGGATGGAAGTTGGAGAAAGAAGTGGATCGGAAAACTTCACCTGGATACTAATAACTAACATCACTACACTACTAATATAAATAATTAACACATATTACAGACACAATTACATATTACAATCTTTATTAACACCATTTTTACTAATTAATATTAATCATTATTACTAATAATAAATGATTTTCTATGTTGGAATGAATAGAGTTAAATTTAGGGATTGATTTCATTTGGAGATTTTTCTTTTTTGCCAGCAATTTTTCATTTTCATTCTTAATTTCTGTTTTCTTTTTGTTGGAAGGATTTTTTTTCTTTTTTCTTTTCACCCTTTTTTTTGTGTTCTTTTTGTTTAAAATTGTTAGATTTGTAACTAAGTTTTAAATATGTATTTTGATATCTTTTTTTTTGTTCCTCTTGTTTATAATAATTAGATTTTTAAATAAGTCTTAAATAATTGTATTTCTATACCTTTAATTGTTATAATTTAAATATGCCTTTACTAAATAAGTCTTTATTTTTCCCACTCTTTTTTCCCTTTCTTTTTTTTTTCTAATGCTACACCCCCGTTAAAATATTAAATATTAAATTCCAAAAACCTGGGAGCTGGTTAAGTTACTAACATCAACGATGGAAGTCTATATGGATTTCAGTAAGGCCTTTGACAAGGTTCCCCATGGAAGGTTGGTTAAGAAGGTTCAATCTTTGGGTGTTAATGGCGGAGTAGCAAGATGGATTCAACAGTGGCTGAATGGGAGATGTCAGAGAGTAATGGTGGATGGCTGTTTGTCAGGTTGGAAGCCGGTGACCAGTGGGGTGCCTCAGGGATCTGTGTTGGGTCCACTGTTGTTTGTCATGTACATCAATGATCTGGATGATGGGGTGGAAAATTGGATAAGTAAGTATGCAGATGATACTAAGATAGGTGGTGTTGTGGATAATGAAGTAGATTTTCAAAGTCTACAGAGAGATTTGGGCCATTTGGAAAAGTGGGCTGAAAGATGGCAGATGGAGTTTAATGCTGATAAGTGTGAAGTGCTACATCTTGGCAGGACAAATCAAAATAGGACGTACATGGTAAATGGTAGGGAATTGAGGAATGCTGTGGAACAGAGGGATCTAGGAATAACTGTGCATAGTTCCCTGAAGGTGGAATCGCATGTAGATAGGGTGGTAAAGAAAGCCTTTGGTGTGCTGGCCTTTATAAATCAGAGCATTGAATATAGGAGTAGGGAAGTAATGTTAAAATTGTACAAGGCATTGGTAAGACCAATTCTGGAGTATGGTGTACAATTTTGGTCGCCTCGTTATAGGAAGGATGTCAACAAAATAGAGAGAGTACAGAGGAGATTTACTAGAATGTTGCCAGGGTTCCAGCAACTATGTTACAGAGAAAGGTTGAACAAGTTAGGTCTTTATTCTTTGGAGCGCAGAAGGTTAAGGGGGGACTTGATTGAGGTCTTTAAAATGATGAAAGGGATAGACAGAGTTGACGTGGATACGTTTTTCCCATTGAGGGTAGGGAAGATTCAAACGAGAGGGCATGACATGAGAATTAAGGGACAGAGGTTTCGGGGTAACGTGAGGGGGAACTTCTTTACTCAGAGGGTGGTGGCTGTGTGGAATGAGCTTCCAGCAGAAGTGGTGGATGCAGGATCGATTTTAACATTTAAGAGTAAAGTGGATAGGTATATGGACGTGAAGGGAATGGAGGGGTATGGTCTGAGTGCAGGTAGATGGGACTAGGGGAAAACAAATGGTTGGCACAGACTGGAAGGGCCGAGAGGGCCTGTTTCCGTGCTGTAATTGTTATATGATTATATGGTTATATGGTTATAAGTCGGTAGATGGTTAGCCATGTTAGTATGGCTAGCACTAACTGCAACAACTCTAGATGTAGTTTTTCCTCTCTTTTTACACATTACTAACTTCTTAATCTATCCTTTGTTCTTCTCTCATATAATCTATTATGGTTTTTTTCAATTTGAATGGAGTTATATATTGGATCAATGGAGATATATACGTGAGAGACATGCACGAGACTTAAAATTCATCTATTCGATGTTCGGGTGTAAGGTCGGGTCTGATGTGCGGAACCATAGACTTTATTGCAGACCTCCATAGTCAAAAGATGCAAGACTCGAAAATAAATATAGGGAATGAGGGAATAACGTTTTGTAGTTGGAATGTTAAAGGTATTAATGAACCGATTAGGAGAGGAAAATTTTTGCACATTTAAAGGCAAATAAAGCTGACGTAATTTTTATTCAAGAAACCCATCTAAAAAAAGATGCTGAACATAGATTGAAAGCTAAATGGATAGATAAAATGTATCACTCTTCTTTTACGCATAAATCAAGAGGCATAGCAATATTATATCGTAAAGGTATTTTATTTAAACATACATCAACTATAACTGATAAAGATGGAAGATACATTATCGTTATAGGAGAATTAAATACACAAAAAATGATTTTTGTTAATGTATATGGACTAAATTTCGATAGCCCATTGTATTTTATGAAGGTATTTAACAATATCCCGGAATTAACACAACACAATCTAATAATTGGAGGAGACTTTAATTGTACACTAGACCCATACTTAGATAGATCTACAAGGCAAAGGTAAACAAAATCACATTCTAGTGATTTATTAAATGCATATATGGAAACTACGAATATCAAAGATGTTTGGAGAATTGAAAACCCTACTGGACGAGAATACTCTTTTTACTCGTCAGTACATAAAACTTACTCAAGAATAGATTATTTTTTGGTGGATGCTAAACTTATCTCACTTACTTATAAATCCAATTATCATAATATTATAATTTCAGATCATGCACCATTAACATTCACGATCAAAATAAATGGCAAAATACAAATATCAGAACAGCGGAGATTTAACCCACAAATTTTAGAAAATAAAATTACTCAGGAATATATCACAGAACAAATTAAGATATTTTTCAAAATAAATGATAAACCGGAAATATCCTGTTCCTTATTATGGGAAACATTTAAAGCATACCTCCGGGGAATCATGATTTCCTCTCAAGCATTTTATAATAAAAAGAATCGTAAGGATCATCAAGATTTGGA
Organism: Okamejei kenojei; assembly: GCA_035221665.1. Lineage (NCBI taxonomy): Eukaryota > Metazoa > Chordata > Chondrichthyes > Rajiformes > Rajidae > Okamejei > Okamejei kenojei. Next base: position 39,410,415 of record CM069157.1, read on the forward strand.
AAAGGAGATTAAACAATTAGATATACAGAATGCAATGAATCCAACTACTATATTGCATAATAAAATTGCAGCACTGAAATATAAATTAAATTAAATATTTACAGATCAAGTTGTTAAACTTTATCAACATACTAAACAATTACAGTTTGAATTCGGTGATAAACCTCAAAAATTATTGGCTCGTTAACTAAGGAAAATGGAAGCTGGAAAACAATCCATACGATTAAATCACATAGCGAATTGTTAACACAGCCTAAAGATATTAATGAAAGATTTATGCAATATTATAAAAACTTATACACTGCGAAAACAACAGATAATAAAATAGGAATTGAAGCATTCTTAAAAAAATGTAACCTGAAAGGGTTGGACTCACAAAATATAGAGTTACTGAATGCTGATATCACGATAAAAGAAATCCAAGAATCTATCAGATCATTAAAAAAGGGTAAAACACCGGGACCAGACGGCATTGGCTCGGAATTTTATAAAATATTTTATGATCAGATTGACCACGTTTGAAATTATTATATGAACACATATATACACAGCAAAAACTACCAGAAACATTAAATGAATCTACTATAACACTTTTACCTAAAATAAACAAAGACTTAGACGAACCAGGGTCATTTAGAGCAATAGCTCTTTTAAATACTGATCAAAAGATATTAACTAAAATATTAGCACAAAGGTTTTCAGTTGTTAATAAATTAGTTCATCCTGACCAAACAGGATTTATACCAAAACGATACTCTTCATATAATTTGAGACGGTTATTCAATATTATATACTCAAAAAGAGATATTAATAAAGATCTAGTAGTTATTTTGTTAGATGCAGAGAAAGCCTTTGATCAAGTGGAATGGCCTTATTTGTTCTCGGTTATGGAAGCTTTCAAACTGGGAGAAAAGTTTATTACCTGGATCAAATTGCTATATACAAATCTGACAGCTAGAATAATAACAAACCAAATGTTATCACCTAAATTCAATTTATCTCAAGGTTGTAGACAAGGTTGCCCTTTATCCCCTTTACTGTTTGCACTGGCAATAGAACCGCTAGCTCTGAGGGTGAGATCACATGCGGAAATATATGGATACGATACTAGAGACACTAAAAATAAAATTTCTTTATACGCGGATGATGTACTACTTTACATCACAAAACCAGAAACTAGTATTCGTAATTTGTTAAAATTAATAACTGAATTTGGATCCTATTCAGGATATAGTATTAACTATTAACTTAAATATCTTGGAATTTTCGTAACAGAAAAGATTTGACATTATTTAAAGCTAATTTTCCATTATTATTGAATAAATTAAATAAGAATATCTTATATTGGAAAACTTTACCTATTTCAATGTTAAGTAAAATTCATATAATAAAAATGTTTTTTCTTCCACAATTATTATACCTTTTCCAATCAATCTGATATATCTCCCTAAAATATTCTTTAAAAAGGTGGACTCCCTAGTCACTAACTTCATTTGGGATTATAAAAGCCATAGAATAAATAAAAAACATTTATGTAAATCAAAAATAAACGGAGGTCTAGCACTACCAAATTTTATGTTTTATTATTGGGCAGTTAACATTAAAAATATGAATTTTTGGGTAGAAGAAATAGATAACTAACCAACTTGGTTAAATATGGAAAAAGAAGATTGTTCTCCTTTTAACCATATAACCATATAACAATTACAGCACGGAAACAGGCCCTCTCAGCCCTTCCAGTCCATGCCGACCATTTGTTTTCCCCTAGTCCCATCTACCTGCACTCAGACCATACCCCTCCATTCCCTTCACGTCCATATACCTATCCACTTTACTCTTAAATGTTAAAATCGATCCTGCCTCCACCACTTCTGCTGGAAGCTCATTGCACACAGCCACCACCCTCTGAGTAAAGAAGATCCCCCTCACGTTACCCCGAAACCTCTGTCCCTTAATTCTCATGTCATGCCCTCTTGTTTGAATCTTCCCTACCCTCAATGGGAAAAACGTATCCATGTCAACTCTGTCTATCCCTTTCATCATTTTAAAGACCTCAATCAAGTCCCCCCCCTTAACCTTCTGCGACGCCAAAGAATAAAGACCTAACTTGTTCAACCTTTCTCTGTAACATAGTTGCTGGAACCCTGGCAACATTCTAGTAAATCTCCTCTGTACTCTCTCAATTTTGTTGACATCCTTCCTATAACTAGGCGACCAAAATTGTACACCATACCCCAGAATTGGTCTTAACCAATGCCTTGTACAATTTTAAACATTACTCTCCCTACTCCTATATTCAATGCTCTGATTTATAAAGGGCCAGCACACCAAAGGCTTTCTTTACCACCCTATCTACATGCGATTCCACCTTCAGGGAACTATGCACAGTTATTCCTAGATCCCTCTGTTCCACAGCATTCCTCAATTCCCTACCATTTACCATGTACGTCCTATTTTGATTTGTCCTGCCACGATGTAGCACTTCACACTTATCAGCATTAAACTCCATCTGCCATCTTTCAGCCCACTTTTCCAAATGGCCCAAATCTCTCTGTAGACTAATTTTGAAATTAGTTCTATAATATTCGCTAATATTAATCTAGCTAAGAAAACTTATAGTGAAAACCCAATAATAGGAAGTGGAATACGTATTTGGAAACAAATAAAGAAAACATTAAAACTAAAATCTATACCACTATCTCTTAGCATTGTAAATAATGTTACGTTTAAACCTTCAATGATGGATAAAGCTTTTTTACAATGGAAAAATAATGGAATTATTAAGATCGGTGATCTCTATAGGGAAAACTCCTTCCTTTCATATTCAAGATGTACAACAAATTTATGGACTACACTCAAAAGATTACTTTAGATATTTACAAATTAGAGATTATGTTAAAGCAAATAACGCAAGAACTCAGAAATAGAAAGACAGAAATATTAGATGAATGTTTAATAAACATCCGAATACAGAAAAAATGATTTCATATATATATAATATCTTATTGGAAGGTGATGTTCCATCAACAGAAATACATAGACAATCTTGGGAAAATGAATTATGCCAAACTATTAGACCAGAAGTATGGGATGATAGTTTACAACATATACAATCATTGTTCGCTAAAACGCTAAACACTCTCTTATACAGTTTAAAATACTACATAGACTATATTATTCAAAATCCAAATTACATAATATGTTTCCAAAGGTATCCCCCATATGTGATAAATGTCAACATTTAGAAGCCAAGTTGTCACACTCATTTACAAACTGTATAAAAATTACAAGATTCTGGACTGAAATATTTAGGATTATTTCGAATGTTGTTAATATAACTTTGACACCTGATTCAAAGCTAATAATACTAGGAATACTGGAAACAGAACAATTAGTAACAACAAATCAAATAATTTTTATTGATTATGGGTTAATAATTGGGAAAAAATTAATATTAAATTTTTGGAAAGGCCCTACATCCCCTACAATCAAAATGTGGAATACAGAAATGTCGGAGACTCTTCATCTGGAGAGATTGAGGCTTGTCCCTAATGGACAGGTTAGATCTCTTCAGAGGGATAATGGTCTCCATATATTGAATATTTACAGAGTCATAACGGCTCGGTACGAGGGCTTGACTGAGGCCTGAATATTAGAATGGATGAAGAAATATATATAATAAACATGCCTATATCTCCAATGACGGATTAATGATTAACACTCCATTCGCTTTCATATTTTCTTCATTATTTATCTCTATCTTTTCCTACTTTATAAAAAAATAATTAAAAAAGCGTATAGAAGCATACAGTCTTACATTTTAATATTAATAATAATATCAATATTATTAATATTATGAAAGTATATAATGATGTATTTTCGTTTATGTAAAACATTGTAACTTTCATAAATATGTTTCTGTATAACCATATAATAACCATATAATAACCATATAACAATTACAGCACGGAAACAGGCCCTCTCGGCCCTTCCAGTCCGTGCCGACCATTTGTTTTCCCCTAGTCCCATCTACCTGCACTCAGATCATACCCCTCCATTCCCTTCACGTCCATATACCTATCCACTTAACTCTTAAATGTTAAAATCGATCCTGCCTCCACCACTTCTGCTGGAAGCTCATTCCACACAGCCACAACCCTCTGATAAAGAAGTTCCCCCTCACGTTACCCCGAAACCTCTGTCCCTTAATTCTCATGTCATGCCCTCGCTTGTTTGAATCTCCCTACCCTCAATGGGATAACGTATCCACGTCAACTCTGTCTATCCCTTTCATCATTTTAAAGACCTCAATCAAGTCCCCCCTTAACCTTCTGCACTCCAAAGAATAAAGACCTAACTTGTTCAACCTTTTCTCTGTAACATAGTTGCTGGAACCCTGGCACCATTCTAGTAAATCATCCTCTGTACTCTCTCTATTTGTTGACATCCTTCCTATAACTAGGCGACCAAAATTGTACACCATACTCCAGAATTGGTCTTACCAATGCCTTGTACAATTTTTAACATTACTTTCCCTACTCCTATATTCAATGCTCTGATTATAAAGGCCAGCACACCTAAGGCTTTCTTTACCACCCTATCTACACATGCGATTCCACCTTCAGGGAACTATGCACAGTTATTCCTAGATCCTCTGTTCCACAGCATTCCTCAATTCCTACCATTTACCATGTACGTCCTATTTTGATTTGTCTTGCAAGATGTAGCACTTCACACTTATCAGCATTAAAACTACTCCATCTGCCATCTTTCAGCCCACTTTTCCAAAAGGGCCCAAATCTTTCTGTAGACTTTGAAAATCTACTTCATTATCCACAACACCACTATCTTAGTATCATCTAGCATACTTACTTATCCAATTTTCCACCCCATCATCCAGATCATTGATGTACATGACAAACAACAGTGGACCCAACACAGATCCCTGAGGCACCCCACTGGTCACCGGCTTCCAACCTGACAAAACAGCCATCCACCATTACACTCTCTGACATCTCCCATTCAGCCACTGTTGAATCCAATCTTGCTACTCCGCCATTAACACCCAAAGATTTGAACCTTCTTAACCAAACCTTACCATGGGGAACCTTGTCAAAGGCCTTATAACCATATAACCATATAACAATTACAGCACGGAAACAGGCCCTCTCGGCCCTTCCAGTCCGTGCCGACCATTTGTTTTCCCCTAGTCCCATCTACCTGCACTCAGACCATACCCCTCCATACCCTTCACGTCCATATACCTATCCATTTTACTTTTAAATGTCAAAATCGATCCTGCCTCCACCACCTCTGCTGGAAGCTCATTCCACACAGCGCACATACACCCTCTGAGTAAAGAAGTTCCCCCTCACGTTGCCCCTAAACTTCTGTCCCTTAATTCTCATGTCATGCCCTCTTGTTTGAATTTTCCCTACCCTCAATGGGAGAAACGTATCCACGTCAACTCTGTCTATCCCTTTCATCATTTTAAAGACCTCAATCAAGTTCCCCCTTAACCTTCTGCGCTCCATAGAATAAAGACCTAACTTGTTCAACCTTTCTCTGTAACATAGTTGCTGGAACCCTGGCAACATTCTAGTAAATCTCCTCTGTACTCTCTCTATTTTGTTGACATCCTTCCTATAACTAGGCGACCAAAATTGTACACCATACTCCAGAATTGGTCTTACCAATGCCTTGTACAATTTTAACATTACTTCCCTACTCCTATATTCAATGCTCTGATTTATAAAGGCCAGCACACCAAAGGCTTTCTTTACCACCCTATCTACATGCGATTCCACCTTCAGGGAACTATGCACAGTTATTCCTAGATCCCTCTGTTCCACAGCATTCCTCAATTCCCTACCATTTACCATGTACGTCCTATTTTGATTTGTCCTGCCACGATGTAGCACTTCACACTTATCAGCATTAAACTCCATCTGCCATCTTTCAGCCCACTTTTCCAAATGGCCCAAATCTCTCTGTAGACTAATTTTGAAATTAGTTCTATAATATTCGCTAATATTAATCTAGCTAAGAAAACTTATAGTGAAAACCCAATAATAGGAAGTGGAATACGTATTTGGAAACAAATAAAGAAAACATTAAAACTAAAATCTATACCACTATCTCTTAGCATTGTAAATAATGTTACGTTTAAACCTTCAATGATGGAAAATAAAGCTTTACTTACAATGGAAAAATAATGGAATTATTAAGATCGGTGATCTCTATAGGGAAAAACTCCTTCCTTTCATTTCAAGATGTACAACAAATTTATGGACTACACTCAAAAGATTACTTTTAGATATTTACAAATTAGAGATTATGTTAAAGCAAATACGCAAGAACTCAGAAATAGAAAGACAGAAATATTAGATGAATGTTTAAATAAACATCCGAATACAGAAAAAATGATTTCATATAATATATAATTATCTTATTGGAAGGTGATGTTCCATCAACAGAAAATACATAGACCAATCTTGGGAAAATGAATTATGCCAAACTATTAGACCAGAAGTATGGGATGATAGTTTACAACATATACATCATTGTTCGCTAAACGCTAAACACTCTCTTATACAGTTTAAAATACTACATAGACTATATTATTCAAAATCCAAATTACATAATATGTTTCCAAAAGTATCCCCCATATGTGATAAATGTCAACATTTAGAAGCCAAGTTGTCACACTCATTTACAAACTGTATAAAAAATTACAAAATTCTGGACTGAAATATTTAGGATTATTTTCGAATGTTGTTAATATAACTTTGACACCTGATTCAAAGCTAATAATACTAGGAATATACTGGAAACAGAACAATTTTAGTACAACAAATCAAATAATTTTTATTGATTATGGGTTAATAATTGGGAAAAAATTAATATTAAATTTTTGGAAAGGCCCTACATCCCCTACAATCAAAATGTGGAATACAGAAATGTCGGAGACTCTTCATCTGGAGAGATTGAGGCTTGTCCTAATGGACAGGTTAGATCTCTTCAGAGGGATATGGTCTCCATATATTGAATATTTACAGAGTCATAACGGCTCGGTACGAGGGCTTGACTGAGGCCTGAATGTTAGAATGGATGAAGAAATATATATAATAAATCATGCCTATATCTCCAATGACGGATTAATGATTAACACTCCATTCGCTTTCATATTTTCTTCATTATTTATCTCTATCTTTTCCTACTTTATAAAAAAGTAATTTAAAAAGCGTATAGAAGCATACAGTCTTACATTTTAATATTAATAATAATATCAATATTATTAATATTATGAAAGTATATAATGATGTATTTTCGTTTATGTAAAACATTGTAACTTTCATAAATATGTTTCTATATAACCATATAATAACCATTACAGCACGGAAACAAGCCCTCTCGGCCCTTCCAGTCCGTGCCGACCATTTGTTTTCCCCTAGTCCCATCTACCTGCACTCAGATCATACCCCTCCATTCCCTTCACGTCCATATACCTATCCACTTAACTCTTAAATGTTAAAATCGATCCTGCCTCCACCACTTCTGCTGGAAGCTCATTCCACACAGCCACAACCCTCTGAGTAAAGAAGTTCCCCCTCACGTTACCCCGAAACCTCTGTCCCTTAATTCTCATGTCATGCCCTCTTGTTTGAATCTTCCCTACCCTCAATGGGATAAACGTATCCACGTCAACTCTGTCTATCCCTTTCATCATTTTAAAGACCTCAATCAAGTCCCCCCTTAACCAAAAACTTCTGCACTCCAAAGAATAAAGACCTAACTTGTTCAACCCTTTCTCTGTAACATAGTTGCTGGAACCCTGGCACCATTCTAGTAAATCTCCTCTGTACTCTCTCTATTTTTGTTGACATCCTTCCTATAACTAGGCGACCAAAATTGTACACCATACTCCAGAATTTGGTCTTACCAATGCCTTGTACAATTTTAACATTACTTCCCTACTCACTATATTCAATGCTACCTGATTTATAAAGGCCAGCACACCTAAGGCTTTCTTTACCACCCTATCTACATGCGATTCCACCTTCAGGGAACTATGCACAGTTAATTCCTAGATCCCTCTGTTCCACAGCATTCCTCAATTCCCTACCATTTACCATGTACGTCCTATTTTGATTTGTCTTGCCAAGATGTAGCACTTCACACTTATCAGCATTAAACTCCATCTGCCATCTTTCAGCCCACTTTTCCAAAAGGCCAAATCTCTCTGTTGACTTTGAAAATCTACTTCATTATCCACAACACCACCTATCTTAGTATCATCTGCATACTTACTTATCCAATTTTCCACCCCATCATCCAGATCATTGATGTACATGACAAACAACAGTGGACCCAACACAGATCCCTGAGGCACCCCACTGGTCACCGGCTTCCAACCTGACAAACAGCCATCCACCATTACTCTCTGACATCTCCCATTCAGCCACTGTTGAATCCATCTTGCTACTCCGCCATTAACACCCAAAGATTGAACCTTCTTAACCAACCTTCCATGGGGAACCTTGTCAAAGGCCTTATAACCATATAACCATATAACAATTACAGCACGGAGACAGGCCCTCTCGGCCCTTCCAGTCCGTGCCGACCATTTGTTTTCCCCTAGTCCCATCTACCTGCACTCAGACCATACCCCTCCATACCCTTCACGTCCATATACCTATCCATTTTACTTTTAAATGTTAAAATCGATCCTGCCTCCACCACCTCTGCTGGAAGCTCATTCCACACAGCCACCACCCTCTGAGTAAAGAAGTTCCCCCTCACGTTGCCCCCTAAACTTCTGTCCCTTCATTTCATGTCATGCCCTCTTGTTTGAATCTTCCCTACCCTCAATGGGAAAAGCTTTCCACGTCAACTCTGTCTATCCCTTTCATCATTTTCAAAGACCTCAATCAAGTCCCCCTTAACCTTTCTGCGCTCCAAAGAATAAAGACCTAACTTGTTCAACCTTTCTCTGTAACATAGTTGCTGGAACCCTGGCAACATTCTAGTAAATCTCCTCTGTACTCTCTCTATTTTTTGTTGACATCCTTCCTATAAACTAGGCGACTAAATTGTACACCATACTCCAGAATTGGTCTTACCAATGCCTTGTACAATTTTATTAATCATTACTTCCCTACTCCTATATTCAATGCTCTGATTTATAAAAAGGCCAGCACACACCAAAGCTTTCTTTACCACCCTATCTACATGCGATTCCACCTTCAGGGAACTATTGCACAGTGATTCCTAGATCCCTCTGTTCCACAGCATTCCTCAATTCCCTACCATTTTACCATATACGTCCTATTTTGATTTGTCCTGCCAAGATGTACACCCCCAAGCACTTCACACTTATCAGCATTAAACTCCATCTGCCATCTTTCAGCCCACTTTTCACAAATGGCCCAAATCCTCTCTGTAGACTTTGAGAATCTACTTCATTATCCACAATACCACCTATCTTAGTATCATCTGCATACTTACTTATCCAATTTTCCACCCCATCATCCAGATCATTGATGTACATGACAAACAACAGTGGACCCAACACAGATCCCTGAGGCACCCCAACTGGTCACCGGCTTCCAACCTGACAAACAGCCATCCCACCATTACTCTGTGACATCTCCCATTCAGCCACTGTTGAATCCATCTTGCTACTCCCGCCATTAACAACCCAAAGATTGAACCTTCTGAACCAACCTTCCATGGGGAACCTTGTCAAAGGCCTTACTGAAATCCATATAGACAACATCCACTGCTTTACCCTCATCAATTTCCCTAGTTACCGCTTCAAAAAATTCAAGAAGGTTTGTCAAACATGACCTTACTGGCACAAATCCATGTTGACTGTTCCTGATCAGACCCTGTTTATCCAGATGCTTATATATATTATCTCTAAGTATCCTTTCCATTAATTTGCCCACCACTGACGTCAAACTAATAGGTCTATAATTGCTAGGTTTATTCTTTGAACCCTTTTTAAACAATGGAACAACATCTGTGTTGGGTCCACTGTTGTTTGTCATGTACATCAATGAGCCCTCCAGACATCCACATCTGCGCCAGGTGTGTTGAGATGGGGCTCCTAAAGGACTGTGTTAGGAACCTGGAGCAGCAGCTCGATGACCTCCGTCTGGTCAGGGAGAGTGAGGAGGTCATAGAGAGGAGCTACAGGGAGGTAGTCACTCCCAAACCACAGGAGGCAGACAAGTGGGTCACAGTTAGGAAGGGCAAGGGGCAAAGGCAGGGGCTAGAGAGTACCCCTGTGGCGGTACACCTGGAAAATAGGTACTCGGGTTTGAGTACGATTGGAGGGGACAGCCTAGCTGGGGGCAGCAACAGCGGCCGGGGCTCCGGCACAGAGACCGGCCCTGATGCTCAGAAGGGTAACAAAAAGAGGAGGCAATTGTAATAGGGGACCTCTATAGTTAGGGGGTCGAATAGGAGATTCTGTGGACGCAGTCGGGAGACCCGGATGGTAGTTTGCCTCCCTGGTGCCAGGGTCTCGCATGTGTCAGAACGTGTCCAAAAGATTCTGATAAGGGAGGTAGAGGAGCCTGATGTTGTGGTACACATAGGTACCAATGACATAGGCAGAAAAAGTGACGAGGTCCTTTTAGGTCCCAGTCCCTAAACTGGGAAATATCCCATTAGGTCTGGGGATTTACGTATCCACCTTCAAGAGCCTCCTCCTTCTTAATCGCAAACTGCCCTTGCATATTAGTATTCTCCACAATGATCTCACTGACCTCCATGTCCTTCTCCTTGGTGAAAACAGATGGAAAATATTTGTTTCGTACCTCACCTACATCTCCAGACTCCAGGCACAAATTCTCCCCTTTCTCCTTCAGCGGTCCAACCTTCTCCTGGTCATCCTCTTGATTTTAACATACAGTAGGTCGAGAAGGCTCTCGGATTTTCTTTAATACACACTTGCCAAACAATTTGCGACCCCTGATGGCCCTTCTAATCACCTGCTTGAGTTCTTTCCTTCTTGCTCTATATTCCTCAAAGGCCCTGTCTGATTACAACCTTGCATGCGCTTCCATTTTCTTTTTGACCAGATTTAAAACCCCTTTGGTCGTCCAAGGTTCCATTCCTTTGCCATCCTTATCCCTCCTCCTTATTGGAACATGCCAGTTCTGAACATGAATCAACTGGCCTTTAAACAGCTCCTACATGTCTGATGAGGACTTATTGGTCTCACCGATGTACAGGAGGCTACATGTGGAACACCAGGTGCAGGAAATGAGGTAAGAGGAGGTACACGTAAACCTCTGTATCACCTGAAAGGACTGTTGGAGTCTGCAGGTGGAGGCAGGGGGGAGGTATATGGAAAGATATTACATCTCCTGCGATTTCAGTGGAAAATGCCTATGGAGGAATGGGTTTGGGTAGAAGAGATGAGTGAACCAAGGAGTTGCAGTGAAAGCAGTCGCTGTGGAAGGTGGAAAGGGGTGGAGATGAGAAGATGTGACTGGTGGTAGAATCTGAAGAAGGTGGCAGACGTCTGAAGAAGGGTTTTGGCCTGAAACGTTGCCTATTTCCTTCGCTCCATAGATGCTGCTGCACCCGCTGAGTTTCTCCAGCATTTTTGTCTATCTAATAATGAGAGAGAGGTGTCGGAGCTATTTACCCTTCCTTTTTAAAAATGTATATTAATTCAGCTATTTCTATTTCATGTGTTTTGACATAAAATCACAAAGGTTTGCATATATATACATTTCTAGGCGATTGCATGGCAGTATATGCGCAATTGGTTCAAGCAGGGCATCCCAAATCAAATTAAACATTATTTTTAGACACACAATCTATCTTGAGCAAAAACTAAAGTGCTGCAGCAACGCAGTGGGTCAGGTAGCATCTGTGGTGGGAATAGACAGATGATGATTCTTGTCAGGACCCTTTTGCAGAATGATTGACGTATGGGAGAGTAACGGCCGGGGCGGGCGCTAATGGACAGTTCAGTGGAATAGACCCCTCCCTTTCCCCTGCATCCTCACCCTGGCATGCAGATATTCCCCCACAATCTCCCATCATCACAGTCACCCTGCTCCTGTTCCCTCCTCTGCCCTGAATTCCCGTCCTCAAGTCCCGCATTTCCCTTTTCGATCTCCTTTTTCTTCCCCTTGTGCTTTTCCAGCCATATCCCCCTTATTTTACATTTCATTCCTCATCCTTCCTTCTATCGTGGGGTAGACTGAGCCTGAGACTAACTCCCCCCAATCTTTGCACATCCCCAATCCTTTCCACTTATCACATTAATTTGATGTTTCATGAATTTTGTGTTTTTTGTGTTTTCCCCTCCTGGGATAAATAAAGTTCTATCATATCGTACCATTCTTTATCTGACACCATTTTGTCTCATTTTTACCTCTAGCCTTTGTCACTTACTCCACCCATCTGCCAATCAGCACCACCTCCTCTTCACCTATCTCCACTTACCAAATTATGTCCTAACCCCAACTCGTTTTTTCCATCTTTTGCTCAGTTACACCAGCATTTTGTGTTTACCTTCGATTTTATCCAGCATCTGCAGTTTTCTCGCATAAAATCTAAAGAAAGGTCCTGACCGACACTGTTGTCTGTCCATTCCTTCCACAGATGCTGCTTGAACCACTGTGTTCCTCCAGGACTTTCTTCTGATGCATTATTTATATTCATTTCTTAGTTTAGTTTGGTTCAGTTTAGTTTATTGTCACGTGCGTGAAAAGTTTTTGTTGCAATGGAAAGTCAATACTTGTTTGCAATTGAGCTTTTCACAATATGCAGATACTTGATATAGGGAATATTGTGAATAATGTTTAGTGCAAGTTGTTGGTAGGATGGTTTAGTTGCCGATAACAGCTGAGAAGAAACTTTGCCTAAATCTGGAGGTGTGCGTTTTCACACTTCTATAACTTTTGCCCGATGGGAGAGGGGAGATGAGGGAGTGACCGGGTTGAGACTGGTCCTTGACTGGTCCAATGGAAGGGAGGTTGGTTTGTGTGATGGTCTGTGCCGCATCCACAATTCTCTACAATTTCCCACACCTTGGATGGAGCTGTTCCCAAACCATGCTGCGAAACACAGCAGCTAAATTGAACATTTTCCACAACAAATCATTGCCTAAAAACCTATTTGCTGAATGATATTGGATATAGCCTACAGTGAGAATGGCTGTTCAACAATGAAGAGAGTTTTTAAATAATTGACTTCCACTTGAAAGATCAACACAGGAGCTGTTCCTGTTCCTGTGTCCTGTCCTGTTTCTGGTCTCTTCTTTCGGAGGGATGCAACTGTTTTTGTCGTGTTCTCCATCTGCGCCGAGGCCTAATGGCGGAGCTGGCAGCCTCGGGGCTGTAGCGGCGTTCCGGCGACTCGGCCTTAGAGCTGTGGCAGCGTTCCAGCGGCAGCGGTAGCGGCGATTCTACGCGACTCGGCCTCGGAGCTGTGGCGGCGTTCCAGCGGCAGCGGCGTCCCGACTCGGCCTCGGAACTGTGGCAGCAGCAGCGGCGACCCGACTCGGCCTCGGACCTATGGTGGCGGCAGCGGTAGCGGCGACCCAACTCGCCCTCGGAGCTGTGGCGGTGGCAGCGGCGATCCGACTCGGCCTCGGAGCTGTGGCGGCGGTGGTGGCAGCAGCAGTGGCGACCCGACTCAGCCTCGGAGCTGTGGCGGCGGCAGCAGAGGAAGTGGCAGCGACGACCCTTCCCGGCCTCGGAGCTGTGGCAGTGGCAGCAGCGTTCCGGTGGCGGCCCTACCTCAGAGGCTCGGCCGCGGACCCAGTGGACAACATCGTCGGGAGCTCGCAGGTCACAGGCAGCTTTGACCATCCCGGCCACGGAGTTTGAACAGGCACGTTCGCGGAGCACGGTTGAGCCATGGGACTTACTTACCACCACCCGGTGGGGTCACAACATCTGAAGCCTGGATCGCATCGGCGCAGAGGGAGAACAAAGGGAAGAGACTTTCAGATTTTGCCTTCCATCACAGTGAGGAGGTGTTTGGTGAACTCACTGTGGTGGATGTTAAATTTGTGTTTATTGTGTGTTTTTGTCATTTTTATTATATGTATGACTGCAAGTCAACGAAATTTCATTCAGACCTTTTGGTCTGAATGACAAAAATAAAAAAAATAAAATTCAATTCAATTCAATTAATTGTAAAAATCACATAGCATACATGCATGTTAAAATTCAGCAAAACGAAAATGTAAGAAAAATAAAAAAATATTTAATTTTGGAAAAGTGAAACAAGTGAATCTATCTGTTCCTTGCTCAATATTGTTTACATAACACCATAAATATAGAGTGTAGAATATTCTTGTTTAAAAGTGGTACATGGTTTATTGAGGAAATGCATCAAACCAATACCTGGAAGCAGATATTTGAGATTAATGGTGAGAAGTTTTGTAATTAATCTGATTTTCCAAGCTCCAGAGGTGGGATGATTTGATGTGTGTTATTGATAATTTTCCTATTAAAAAAAGTATAGATGGGTACTTGATGATCAACGTGTCTATGATGGGCACAGTGGTAGATTTGCTGCCTTACAGCACCAGAGACCCAGGTTTGATCCTGACCTCGGGTGCTGTCTGTACAGAGTTTGTACGTTCTCTCTGCGAACGCACGGGTTTTAGCCGGGTACTCCAGTTTCCTTCCACACTCCAAAGACGTACAAGTTTGTAGATTAATTGGCTTTGATAAAATTGTAAATTGTCTCTTGCATGTGTAGGATAGTGTTAATGTACAGGGGATCGCTGGTCGACGCGGACTCGGGGGGCCCAAGGGCCTGTTCCCATGCTGTATCTCTAAACAAAACAATAACTAAATTATGGGTACACAAAAGGCTGGAGAAACTCAGCGGGTGCAGCAGCATCTAAGGAGCGAAGGAGATAGGCGACGTTTCGGGTCGAGACCCTTCTTCAGACTGGTTAGGGGTCAGGGAAACGAGAAATATAGATGGTGATGTGGAGAGATAAAGAACAATTAATGAAAGATATGCAAAAAAGTATCGATGATAAAGGAAACAGGCCATTGTAAGTTGTTTGTAGTGTGAAAATGAGAAGCTAGTGCGACTTGGGTGGGGGAGAGATAGAGAGAGAGGGAATGGCAGGGCCCGAGGGCTGAGGGAGAGGTGGGAAGGGATTGATTGGGGACGATCAGCCATGATCGCAATGAATGGCGGTGTTTGCTTGAAGGGCCGAATGGCCTCCTCCTGCACCTATTTTCCATGTTTCTATCTATGTTTCTATGAATATAGCCGGCTGCCGAAGGAATCACTGACGACCAGTCCCTGCGCTTACCGGGAACGTAGAACGTCGGGAGGGGGGGAGGGCGGGGGGGATGGGGGAGAAGGGGGGTGACATTGCCTGGCTGCAGCTCACCAGCGGTGGTGATAATATCACTTCTGGCGTCTGGTGGAACAGCAGGTGAAGTTGGCTGGGCTGAACCACAGCGACCTCTGCTGGCATTGGAGGGAACTGCCGATAGGCCAAGCTGGAGAGACGTGCCTGCACCTGGATTCCCGATGGTGGCCGGACTTCACTGCGGAGGTCGTTTGGGAGCAGCCGAGACCCGGTCGATAGCGGCCCCGACTGCTCCATGACTCCCGACACCACGGGAAGGACGGCCATCGCTTCCAGATCCCGCTGACGGGACATCCACAGCTGGTTGGCGCGCTCAGCCAGCGCCTGCGTGTCAGCAAAGGAATCGCTGATGAGCTGCAGGTGTCGGGCAGGAGATGTTGGGCGGGAGCTGCTGAATGTAGGCATATTTAAATAAAAAACAGGGCTCATGGTCGCCCATAAGGGCGAGCATGTTCTCCAGGAGGGCCGACGGCTGGCAGTAACCTGGGCCATCTATTCAGAGATTTAGAGCTGCTTGCTCAGACTCGCTAAGGACAAATCTCCTGAGAAGCCGGGCCTTTAGACCCCTATAGTTGTTCGTTGCCGGGAGGTGCTGAGTTAAGGTTTAACCCGCCTCGCAGTCGCCTGGTCAAGAGCGCTGACCATGTAAAAGTACTTAGTTTCATCTACCGTCACACCTCGCAGAGCAAACTGTGCCTCTGCCTGCTGGAACCAGATATCAGGCTCTTCGGTGCAGAAAGTCGGGAGCTTCAGTGCAACGGCGTTGTTTTCCATCACGGTGCGTGATGAACGTCGGGTTCACCAGTTGTAGTGGCCCGGATGAGGTCAGGAATAAGCCAGACGCCAGGCAGGTTCAGAAGTCGTTTAACGAATCATGGCAAAAAACCAGAACGCCAACGAGCAGGAACCGGGAAACCCCATGGGCAGACAATTGTCCATATCCCTCAAGAGTCAAGGGAGATGACCCAAGGAGTGGCCTAACGCCCAGTGACCGCCACACACTTTAGTATTATCTGCAAACTAGCTAATCTTGGCATGTATAGACTCATAGAGTCATGATGATACAGTGTGGAAATAAGACTTTCGGCCCAACTTGCCCACACCGGCCAACAATATCCTAGCTATATTACTCCCACTTGCCAGCACCTGCTCCCTGTTCTATCAATGTACCTGTCTAATTGTTTCTTAAACGATCGGATAGCCTCTACTGCCTCCTCTGGCAGCTTGTTCTATACGCCCACCACCCTTTGTGTGAAAAAGTTACCACTCAGATTCCTATTAAATCTTTTCCCCTTCACCTTGAACCTATGTCCTCTGGTCTCCCATTCCGCTACACTGGGGAAGAGACTGTGCATTTACCCAATCTATTCCTCTCATGATTTTGTACACCTCTGTAACATCTCCCCTCATCTTCCTGCACTCCATGGAATAGAGACCAAACCTACTCAACCTCTCCCGCCATCTAATCTTGGCAATATAAAATCTTTTCTGAACCCTTTCAAGCTTAACAATATCTTTCCTATAACAAGGTGCCCAGAACTGAACACAACAGCACCTGGACTTGGCGTCGAAGAATGAGAAGCTGAAGCAAAGAAGTGGAAGCCAAATAACCGAATGGAAACGCCAAATAACCGAAAGCGTATAAAGCCGAAACGCCAACTAACCGAAAGGGTCGGTCGAAAATGATCCCCATGAGGTGGGGATCATTTTCCCACACAAGCCATAGGTGACTGGGCACTCTGATCCCGAGCACCAAGTTGTAAGCAGCCGAAGGAGTGCATCCCTCAGGACAGCCCCCACTCTCCCACAGCCATGGCAAACTCCACCTCCGCTCCCCCGTGCTGTCACACTGTGAGGTATGTGTTGACAGCGACACACAGCCACCCCGACACCCACACCGGGTGATTCACCCCCCACCCCGGCCGCGGGGACAGACAGCTCAGGACTTTGGCAGCCATAGTAAATCACTATTAAAACATGGGGGGGGGGGGGACACAAATTCCCTGGCGGGCTGATGACAAGTGTGCATGACAATGAACAATTTTATCTCCCACTCCCCTCTCCACCCCGAAAACAAGATGCACGATTAATTTAATGTTTAAACACAGTAATACCTTCATTTCTGATATGTATTGTTCATTTTCAGCTTTTCGATGTCAGCAATTCACAGAGATTAATATTTGTTTTATTTTTGATGTAATATCTCTTTTTCCAAGGATCATAGACCTTGCTCTAGTAGCTTTGGTTTTTTTCAGCTTTTTGACGTCATGTCCACTCGGCGTCAGATTGCTTTTCGGCTTAAAATCTGACAGGCAATGAAAATGATGTTGAAAAGCCCATGTGGCAATCGCAGCACGGACGAGTCACTGTCAAAGATCATAGAGCGGATTCACATCTGACTCCCCTAATGCAGAGTGGCCATGGAATTTGGTAAAACTGGTGCTGACAGCGGTCCACGTGAAAGATCAGCATCTACTAACAATGATGATTCAGCAAATACCCCCAGCAAGCCCTTCCCAGGTACGGGGTCGGCATTAAAACTCAAAAGGGAGTTACTGATTTAAAAACAAAAATATTACATGTATAAATAGTTCTTACATTCAGGAACCTGGTTAATTAAGTGGTGGGATTATTTCCCTGTCCTAACTATGCCTTTGCTTTAGCCTTGGGTTACATCCATTCTGTCCTTCCCTCGCAAAGATGTGAGATTTCATTTAGAGCACACTTGGTTGAATAGATGCAAGCGGCATGTAAAGCGTCTCTTCCATACGTGCAATACATGAAGCCGATGAAACTGTCACACCAAAGATAGACACAAAATGACTCAGTGGGACAGGTGGCATCTCTGGATAGAAGGAATGTGTGGCGTTTTGGGTCGAGACCCGAGGGATGTGTTCCTTTGGCCAATTACAACTTGGTGCTCGGGTTCAGAGTGCCCAGTCACCTATGGCTTGTGTGGGAAATTGACCCCCACTCTCCCGTCTTCAGGTCTGAAGAATGGTCTCGACCTAAAACGTCTCCCATTTCTTCTCTCCAGAGATGCTGCCTGTTCCGCTGTGTTACTCCAGCTTTTTGTGTCCATTCTGGGTTAAAACAGAATACCTCATGTTTTGTGCGTGGGAGCTTGTGTGGGTTATGCATGCAACCAGATGGTATTACTGTGTTTAAACAATAAATAAAATGTGCTTCTTGTTGTCGGGGGGGGGGGTAGGGATCTTTATTTTATGAGGAGTTACAATGAGGGATTACGTGAAGAACCCCGTCCAGCTGCACGTGCGTCAATCTTCAAAGCAGCAGAGTGAAATCACAGGTAATAGTGACTGAAATATAATAGTAAGATAACAGAAGACTAGAACTACCAGATGATATTTATGAGGGTTGGGAGCAGAGGGCACGTAATCCCTCATCGTAACTCCTCATAAAATAAAGATCAAACTTCAAACTGGTAAGTTCTTGTTTAATCTTACTATTTTACTTCGGAGTCACGTGAGTGACTGTGAAGATTTCAAAGCTCTGTGATTTCATGCCGCAGACCCAAATCTGCACTGATTGACTCAAATCGTTCACACTGCATTGATTGACTCAAATCGTTAAATAATCAATAATGCATCAATCATAACATTGTTTAAATGAATTAATGGTTTATTTACAAAGAAAAACAATAGCAACCCCTCCATCTCAGGGGGAAACTAACATAACTCAAAACAGATTCAGCAAATACCCCCAGCCTTACAATCGGCTTATGATAGAATTTCTGGAAGGTCAGCTCACTGGACCATGCTGCGGTAGCGAGGATATGGTCTATAGGCACGTTCATCGCCCTGGCCGCGGAGGTTGATGCCACCCTGGTGGAGTGAGATTTGAATTTATCAGTATCAATCCCAGCACTTCCCAGAACCTGCTTTAGCCACCTTGAAATTGTTTGCACCGACACCTTATTGTGTGTGTTTTTTGTAGCTAATAAATATGGCAGACTCTGTTCCTCGTAGTACTCTGGTAGCCTCAATGTAATGAGACAAATATGACACTACACACAGGCGAGCATCTGTTGGGTATGCTGAAAAAAAAATCTTACATCCTGCCATGCTTATTCTACTTTGAGCAGATCATAAACATAAAAAGTAATGGCATCTGCTGATATCTGCATTCTGTCTAGCCGTAGCTTCTGCAATGACTGCACACATTGGGCTGATACCAACGCCATTAGCATGACCACCTTCATGGTTAGTTTGGCTAGAGATAGGCTTGTAACAGGAGTCCACTGGCGAAGGAGCATAAGGACTTCACTCACATTCCAAATACCGGAATACCTGGGTTTAGGAGGATTAGAATTAAAAACTCCCTTCATAAATCTAGAGACTAACGGATGTGTCCCTTTTGAGTGCAACTCTGAATGCATGGGT
This sequence comes from Okamejei kenojei, assembly GCA_035221665.1. Taxonomy (NCBI): domain Eukaryota; kingdom Metazoa; phylum Chordata; class Chondrichthyes; order Rajiformes; family Rajidae; genus Okamejei; species Okamejei kenojei. The sequence continues at coordinate 39,430,194 of CM069157.1, forward strand.
AAATAAGAAGCAGAACACTTCTGGCTGTATTAATCGCACTATAGCTTAATTTTTGATTGAAGTAAAGAGTGGACAAAAACTCCAGTACGTCTGGGATGCCTGCAGTCTGATATGAGATATTCTGCTGTCGGCAGAATACCTCCCACTTTCTTATCGAGGTGATGTACTGCTTCTGAGTACTATCCCTGCAGGCCGACATGAGAACATCCACAGTATGATTAGACAGTCCTCTCTGCAGGTATGGCCTCCTTAAAATCTGCAAATTAACAGATCAATACGATCATGTAAAGGACGTTGATCGCCAGTTATCGGGTTCACCAGTAGGTGTTTATGTTTGGGAATAATCATATGAGGCTAAATAGCCATCTGCAATACGAGAGGGAACCATGGCTGGGTAGGCCAATCTGGCACTACCATTACTCCTGATTGATATTTTGCAGGCATCGACTGATGAGAGAGAAGGGAGGCAATGCATATACAAACATTCCACCCGAATGCAGCGAGAATGCATCCACCGCTGCTGAACCAGGATCAGGTTACCATGAAACATATCTGGGCAACTGTTGGTTTAGTCTAGATGCAAACAAGTCAATATCTGGCATTCCATACTGAGCAACCACTTGATTAAATATGTCCTGATTTAACATCCACTCAATGTCTTGGCGTGACATATCCGTAGCACCCCAACCCAGCACACTAACATCCGTCTGTAAGATTATGGCATTGAATTGGCGTGAACTAGTGACACCTACTTGTTGAACCTACCTGGTAAATATATTGGTGAAAGCCAGATGTTTTTGTCAATGTACCAGCCCCAGATATGATTAGCCAGTCTGTCACAAGACTGTGACTTGACTCCTCCCGTGTGGTTGATATATGCCACTGCTGAAGTGTTGTCAATCTGAACCTGTACATGCAAGTGACTCCTGGCAGAGCAATAAGCTTTAAGCCCATACCAGGTTCCCAAAAGCTCTAAATAATTGATCCCTCTTAATTGGAGAAGGGATGTCTCATCAGTATTCCATCTGCCTCCACAACTGGAAGACATATCCGTAGCAAAAAAACCCCCTCCCCAACCCCCCCCACCCAGCACATTAACATCCATCTGTAAGATTATGGAAGGTGGTTCAACCAAAACTTCCCTGGAACTTTTTGAGATATTTGTGATCCACCATTGAATTTCTGAAATTGCCTCTGCTGACAATTGCATAAGCCTATCAAAATGACCCACATGTGTCCTCAGTGCCTGTTCTTTTGCTCGTTGTAAGTGTTGATAATGCAGAGGTCCAAACTGCACAGCTGGAAAGGCAGCCAACAATTTACCAATTACCAATGGCTACCTGTCTAATTGAAGGTTCTTCTACTTCTTCTTATAGGATTCCAGCAGTGTAGACGCTGCTAAGCGTATTACTGCCCTCCACAGGTCAAAGTTTGAACTAAATTCTTACATACAGTCCTGTAACATGCAGGAATTGAAGAACAGCCCTGGATATCAGCTGATGTTTCTCACTGTGTTCAAACAAAGATAAAACAGAAAAAGCCTCAACTCCAAGTCCTGTCAGTCTAGCAAACAATGCCTTTCTTTCTACCCTATACTTTTTATATTCTAGGAAAACATCTTAACTGTCTCCTTACTCTCCCACATTCACACAAGCCAAAACATGTTTCCCTACAATGCACAAAGAGAAATTAACACCACAATGTCCCAACTCCTCAATCACACATTTAATTGAGTCCATACGGACAGAAATGTACAGAAACATATTTTTAACATCAGCTTGTAACCGAAAATGTAGTGTCCTACCCCTGAGTTCCTTTTCCCATCTCTCTCTGCCATTCTTTTGTTAGCCCTCTTTAATTATTCTCTCAGTTCCACTCTTCCAATGATACATGATATCTATTTTCTCTTCTTCTAAACTCCCTCCTTTTGCTATGAGTCCACCTGCCTCATTCCCACTCACACTAGCCAGCATGCCCGAACCCAGCAAAAGTGAGTGTTACAACGCAAATCCAATCTAGTAAACACAACTCAAGATTCATTTAGAATGTCAGGACTAGCCGTTAGATTTCCCTCCCACTCTTAAAGTTTCAAGAGCAGCTGCAGAATCAGAACAGTAATGACTTCTCAAAAACTGACTTCCTCAATCCACCAAGAGCCCATTGAATTGCCATTAATACAGTTGTGAGAACAGAGCTTCCATCAAAAGCGTCCGGCCAATCTTCAACCCAAGCTCCCCATCCACGCCAACCCAGCTTTCTCCCACTAAACTGGATCTTTAGATCCCATCTTTAAAAACAATCAAAGTGCTTTCACAGATTGAATTAAGATATTCCACTATTCTTGAGTCACTCCTCGCCATATCTATTTTCCTGAAGGAAAGCAAGCTCAATAAACAGTTCAGGAAAACCCACTCGGGCACAGGTAACCATATTGTATGCTGTATAATAACCCCGTTGTTTCCAAACCCAGCTTCCCTAGCCCACTGATTTTATAATGACAAAAAAGTGTTATATTTGTTACCATCATCCAACCTCATGCAACAAACCCTTGCCTGGGAAGGTTATCATTACACCCACAAAGTTTAGCCTAACCCAGTAATAATGTAACCCTAGCTTAATATACGGGGCCTTAAAAAACCATAAGGCCAATTCCTTTCTTTCTCTTTTCTCTCTCTTTTCTCCCATTTTCAACAACAATCAGGGCAGACGGGAAGTTCTAAGCTCCACAGCAAAGGCCTCAAGCCTTGCCTGCATACACATCTAAGCCTAGCCCTACAGTTTATAGAACGCAGACCCATACACAAAACACCCGTAGTCCAAGAGAAGATCTGATCATGCTGATAAATTAGCAGCACTTGTCTCCCTGATTAGCCCCCCACCACAACACCCAACCAGACTTCTCATAAACATTCAGAACTTTTTCACATTTCAAGCAGGAGGATACCTCCATGTACCTACAGGTAGTCGCCAGCGCGCGAGGAGTGGCCGATGTGTACGGTGCGCGTATATAGTCTAAGTCCAGCTGTGTCGTGGAGTTTGCGAGCGCGAGGGGGGAGAGGAATATTGATGGGGGGGCCAAAAACTTAAAAACCTTTACCTTCTCCAATAGAGACCCATACATATATAGCCCTAGCTTAGGTAACTTTCGTTTTTAAAACCCAAATACTCATTTATTTAGTCTTAGAGCAGAGATTTTAAAGCAGGGGGGGCCCCACCCATGTGTTCCCCATCCCTCTACAGACAACTAACACTTTGAAACTGTTTAAAAACAAACTCTACATTACGACCTCTTAAATTCCAGATGGCCCGCCGTCATCTGCAAACAAAGACAGACCCAAGTCCTCTCTCTAATTTTACAAAATATGTCGTTTGTCAATGATAATTAAATTAAAAACTGGACTACACACATAACACTTCCTGCAGGTTCCATCTCTATCTCTACAGTCTCTGATCTGACACTACCAACCATTACTTGTTTTGTTCTATTCAAATAAAAAATCCTTAATCACATCCAGTTGAAAAACATTCGTCCCATCCTGACTCCCAAGTCAAAAAAGAATCATATGCCATCTCAATCATCAAGGAAGACACACTCACTACAAACTATTTCCTTGCTTCTAAATGCCCTTCTAATATCCTGATCCAAAACTGATACAGACTCCATTGTAGACCTTCCATTCCTAAAACCATTCCGTACATCAACAAATAGTCCTCTGGTTTCTAAAAAATAAACTAGTCTGTTGGTTACCATCCTCTCCATAATTTTACAGAGCACTGCTGTGAGCGCTATAGGTCGATAAGAGCTAGGGTCAGATGCCTCTTTGCCCGGATTTTAAAATAGGACCCTGCACGACTGCATGTTTCCATTACCTTTGGCAAATAACCCTCTGCTAGCCACAACAGTATTAAACAAAGCTAAGATTTCATCAAGTTACAATATCATCCAGATGTTTAAATAACTCATACGACAACCTATTTCTCCCTGGGGAGGTATTTGCCCTGGACATAATTGCATCCTTCAACCCTTTTAAGGTAAAAAACAGATTAACGAAGTCGTTTATCATTTTCTAAACTCCTCTCCAAGCTTCTTCCCCGGGGGGTGATTAACTTGCATCAGTCTCGATCTCTTTCTAAATCACCTCTCCACACCACGAACCTCCCAGTCACTCCTGATCAATGCACTGCTTGATCCCAAGTCAACACACATACCCCCTCTCCACAGACTTTTTCCTCAATATTGGAAAAAACCAATGATTCCCCATAACCACCTCACCCTCCAACTGCAACACTGTAACAAACCCTCCTTTTATGTACTCCAGACATTCTACGCAAACGTGTGTCTCACCAACAAATGCCATACTGGCCTTTCAGGCCTAACGTACCCACACAAACCACTTCCTCCAACTATACCTCTTTGCAACCTTAAAGCAACCAATCGTCCTTGCTACTGCCCTTTCTTAGCCGGCTTGAACTCCTCCATTGCATTGACCAAAATTGGATACTTTCTTAATTTTCGATAGCTATATTTCCTATTCATACAGCTTCATCACACATTCTTTATTCCACCAAGGAACAGACATATTGGGATCTAGGTTCCTGCTTCACAGTAACGTCCAACAAGCTGCCTCAATGAATCATGAGACGACGCATGGAAGTATTCCAACTATCACCGAACCCTCACTATTTAACCTCTCCTCAAACTAAACTTTGAGCCTTCTCTTGGAATTTATCACCCAGTTTGGCCTGAGAAAGGTTATATCTAGGAAACTTGTCTTTTCCACTTTAATCTCTCCTCAAATCCCTACCAACCCACATAAAATTGGATAATGATCACTACCCCAGTGTATATCTATTCATTATCCACACCAACAATTCCTTGCTGTAATGAAGCCTCCCAATAGAAACATACATAATCATGTGGCTGCAGGGGTTTTAACTCACAATTTCATTATACCTAGATGGCCTTCCATCATTTAACAATACCAACTTACACTTATCTAGAAATTCTCAACAAAACACCCATTTTTATTAACTTAACCCCAATAGATCATACCTCCCATAAAGGATTATGCGCATTAAAATCTCCAATCCAAATAACGGGAAAACACCTTACCATTCTCCATTATCTTCATCAAAATCTGACAATATCAAGGGTTGACAGGGTTATAATAATATATCACAGTAATAAATTCTGACTGCTCCAAACCACCACAGCCAAAACCTCAATATTAGAATTAATGTCAACTTTTCCTATATCTGCAAACCTAGTCATAATACAAAAGTTGCACAACCCCCACCTGATCTATCAGAAACCTATCTAATCGCACACCAATCATAACCTGGGATTACAAAATCTAGACAGGCTTTAACCAAGTCTCTTGATACATATTAATTGAGGTGCCATCTTTAAATTCCTTGACCATTTCCAATCAGACCCCTCCGCCCCTCCGGGCGTTCCATTGAAGTAATAAAACATTATGATTAAATAACCATCGGATCATCAACATCAAACCACACCATTACATGACATACTCTCTAGCACTCGACAACTGTGACCTCTCCATACACTGACTCTCTGTCATGTATTGCAACTTTTCTGGCAACATGCTTTACACTAAGGAACCTTTCAGCTGCCCCCACCATACTGACCTGAGGATATCAGACCGTTTATCTGCTTTTTTAGCTCCTATAAACCAACACATCAGAAACAAAAGACAGAAAATGACTCCCTTATTAAAAATCAACATGTCAGATGGAAACGCCGATGGCAAGTTTGGCACAGTGATCTCGCTTCTAACTAGCACCACTCTAGATCCCAACGCTCACATCTCCACATTCCTCATAGCCACTATTTGAACTGCCTCTGGATAATGACATGTTGTTCTGATCCTTCACTTTCCTGCACTCGCTCCGCTCGCCTGAACAACGCGCTCACAACCATGAAACCATGCTACCTGATCCCCCAACACAGTTTAGGGCGCTTAGGATCCTCTCCCTTGCAATTTTTGTATTGCATGATCTCCACCTCACTTTGCGCACTTTATTTTACCCCGACCAAGACCCAGCAACAATGTCCAAACCTCTGACAGTTATAGCAGCGCAACGGTGGTTTAATGTACTCCATCACTTGATACGCCATACTCCCCAAGAAACACTCTCTGTGGCAGTGACTTAACCATCTTGAACGTAAGCAGGACCGGCGGGTCCCGACTCATTCCATTTCCATACTCTTAAATCTAACAACATCAGTAACCTGGCCCCCCTTAACCTTTCTAAAATCTCCCTTCCTCAGACATGCCAGCATACATCCCATACACCACTCCCTTTTAATCCCTGCTGTCTTCCTCTAGGGACCAAATTCTCCACCTTGACCACCAATTTCCCCCCACACCCCTAGCATCATTAAACTGTTTTCTCATCTGTCTTTGCAACAAACTCTTGAACATCCCATTATACAAGAATCTTGGCCTGAAAATCCTTGCCTATCTGACTCTCCAAAGCAGTGGTAATTTTTAATGGATTCACTGCTCTAAATTCTGCATCTCCTTGATTTGTTCCTTTAAACAGCATGACAAATTCTTCAATATTTCTAATTCTCCTAACTTTATTTCCGTCATCTTCTGACATTTCGGGTCTTTCGCTCGATGCCTCTCTCTTAGATCCCCCCTTTTCCTTCCCTACACTCTGCCAACCACCACCCTTAGCCCCACCATTCCCTGAAGCCATGGGCCTATAGAATCCCTCCTTACTTAACACTAATCTAATTCTACTAATACTAATCCTACTACTAATGAAAGAAATAGGAAAAAAACATCCACCCTCTAACTCAGCTCTTGCTGTCTCTCCCGAACACTCCCTCTCTCTCCTAATTGAAGGTTGTTGCTCACTAAGGAGGTTAACACAATCCTCAATTAACTGCTGCCTTTTGTCCCTGGGCAAAGTCACAAACATGTGATCAGAATTAATGGTAAAACCTAAGTAATCAATAATTTTTGTTTTGATTAATTTTTTTTATTAGTTGTAAATACATATTAATAGAAAATACTTCTTACATACATTCGTAATATTATTAATATTAATATTTAAGACTTATTTATATTTCTATACATTTTTTTTTAACAAGTAAGAAAAGATAGAGAAAAATAATATAAAGATAAAAAATCAAAAATAAAGAAGTGAATGGAGTATTAAAAAGTTTAATCCAAATCGTTGGGATATAACCATGAATTGTTTTATATAACTTATTCTCATCTATTCCATCATTCAAATCGTTTTGGAAGGTTTAGAACACAGAAGCCCCCAAATTTTTAAATAACTCACAAGGTTGCACATATTTAAAAGAGCAGATGAGATTCTACATTGAGTACAAAATGATACACCGAATTAATTCACACCGCACTTAATAATGGGAAACTTTAAGGCAATTCATATAGGAATTCTAAATCTCATATCCGAACTATCAAAATAAAAAGAATAATACTGAACAATGCAGTTAGAACAAGAAATTATACAATAGATTCAGAAAATGCCAAAGAACCAACAATAGATAAAACATAATAAGATAATAATACTAGAAATTATAAAATCTAAATAAAATTTTAACGCCAGAATAAATTTGATTATTTCAAATTACAAAACAAGAAAAATTTTGAATTTGGTGATAAACCTCATAAACTCCCATTAGCACGACCAACTGAAAAAAAGGGACACAGAAAATACAATAACAAAAAATTAAATCAGACAAAGTGGAATAACAAAACACTAACCTAAAGATGTATAATAAAAGATTGGCTCAATTTTTTTTATCAAAACTTATTATACATCGAAAAACCTCTGCAAATAATACCAAATTGCAATTTCTTAGAAACATGATAAACATCCAACATTAACTCTGTGTCACACTCGGGCATACTTATCACAGCATTAACACACCCGGAAATAGAAGAAACAATTAGTTCGTTGAAGAACGGCAAAACCCAGACCCGATGCTTCAAGTAAAGAATTCTATAAAAGATTCTACTAAATAAATTGTCTCCACGTTGCAAGATTTATATATATACCTGTTTTTAAAGAAAAAAAACATACCGAAAACACTAACTGAATCATCAAATAACACTTAGTACCAAAAAAGGATAAAGATCTAGCAGACACCAGGCTCATATAGAGCTATTGCACTCCAAAATACAACCAAAAAATATAACGAAACCCTAGGCGAGAAATTGAGTAAAATATTTTAGTAAACTAATAAATCCGGACCGCGAACAGTGTTCATTACCAAAGAGATACCATTTAACAATTTGAGGACGTTGTCTAATATACTTTAGACGTCACGATAATACTGAAGAAGAACTAGCATTATTTCATTGGGAATCAGAAAACAGCTCATTTGATCAATAAATTTCAATAATGATAATTCATAATTATAGGAAAAAATACTAAGGGAGATAATTTAATTTCCAAGGTCAAAACTCAACAAATAAAGGCCGACGGTCTAGAATACAGACTAAAAAATAAATTTAACCCTGAAAATCCACTAAAGCAAGGGGGCAATAGGCAGGTGGCCGTTATCGCCCCTGCTTTTATGCACTAGTAGATAGATCCAATATAGCTTAAAGTATAAGAACGGCCATCCGAACATTCATGGGTATATAACCAAACACTCAAATAATAAAATTTCATTATATGCAGATGGACATACTATCATAATATTACAAATTCCGCAATTTATACATACCAAATGATACTAAATTTAATAGAGGAATTTTGGTTCTTTTTCAGGATATAGAATAAATTGGAACAAAAGCGAAATTATGACATAAAACCTCAGAGAGACACATCAATCTGTTTAAATTTACCCTATTAGAATACAACAGAAAAATTTTAACTAATTGGGCATCCAAATTACTAGGAACTATAAATCATCTACTACTCAAACGCAAACTAAATGCCTTTATTAACTAAATTAAATGGGCTGATTAAATTTTGGAAGACACTGCCGATGTCCATACTAGGCAGAATAAAAAACCGATAAAAATGATCTTCTTACCACAAATATTTACCTATTACAATCAATACAATATACATACCTAAAAAAATCTTCAAAAAATGAGATTCTGATATATAAACTTATATGGGATTATAAATCAACACAGAATAAAAAAAAAAACACTTGTGTAAATCTAAAGAATCCGGACATGAACACTCCTAACTTATTTATAATTATTGGGCCATGAATATATTAAAAATATTAATCCTACTGGTTGGACAGTTCTCCCAACAGCGTTCGATTGGATAAGAAATGATAAAGAGATGTTCCCCCCTTTTTATAATAGTATGAGCGATCCTTCATAACCCCCGATAAAACTGAACAATGTAAGTATACAAAGAATAATCCAATTATCATAGTATAAATAAACAAATTGGAAACAAATAAAATTAACTTTAAAATTAAGAAAATATCGCTTCTTTCTCCAATTACTAAAAATCCCTCATTTCAAACCATCCATTATGTGATCAATACTTTACCCATAGGGAAAGAAAATGACAACCACTTGCAGTTCTCAACTTACATCCCATGCCCCCTAAACACCAACCACCCCAAACCCCCCAGCCCCACAGCCAAAGCCCCTACCACCTTAACAAACCCGAACCCCAACCACAACGCCTCAACCAAATCCCCCTACAACAAACCCCTCCACCCCCCCAAACCCACCCCCTCACACCATCTTCCTTCCATCCACCCCAGCCCCCACCCGCCCCAAACCACTCAACCAACACACAACACAATACACCAACTCACGAAACCCCAACGACAGAAGCAAATAGAAGAGACTGGGAACACGAGTTATTTATCAAAATTCCGACGATAGATGGGATAAAAATCTAATCTATGAAAAACAAATGATCCAAATGAATTGTAAAGACATAACCTAATTCCCTTTAAAATAATTACATAGATTTATTATTCGAAAACATAAGACTGAATAAAATTATCAAATGTTTCCCCCCCCCCATACCTGCGACAAAAGTCTAACTCCCAAATGCAACTATAGCACAAACCATTGTCTCTTGAGACAACACTATAAACATTTGGAATCACCAAAAATGTAAAATATAACCCCCACTCTATAACACCACATTGCACCCCCCCACCATCCAATTCAAAACTAATTCACACATCCTCGGCCTACCCCCCCACCCACACTACCCCTCCTCCATACAACCAACAGGTCACAAAACATCTCCCCCCCATAATCCAAACCCAAAATTTCCCACCTCCCCACCTCCCACTAAACCCCAATATTCTCACTCCCACAGTTACATACCCTCACAACCACATGAAGCAATGAGATACCTCATACTATCAAAGGAAGACCCAAATTCATAAAGCAAATTAGTTCTCCGTATATCAACTTTATACACGCATATGGTGCAACAAAACATTAACCATAGAAATTAAATGGATCATAACATAGGGTGAGCGAATTGTGTCCCCCCCCAATGCGATATTATAGCACTCTCCATAATCAACATTTCTTAAACCAATAACCTTATTCTACAAACAAAAACACATCACAACCTCTTACCATACAAAAAAAAACAAACTGAAACTCTCCATTCCAAGACTATCTAATCCGACACTCTTAATTCCTTTTACCTTCACTTCACTGTTCTATACTAAAATTGCAATACAGACCAAAAAATATTAAGTTTATACAAGAATGAAAATATGTATTTATGTATTATGTATTAGGTACTTACGTACCACATACTACTGTACTTACTTCTAACAAAAAATAAACAAAACAAAAAAAAAAAAAAAAAATAGTATGAATATATCATTAATATCATGAAGGTAAATATTAAGTATCATGTATTTTTTAATTATATAAAATGGGATAGTCTTAAATTTTAAAATAAAATGATAATACAAATATTACAAACAAATGAATATATTTATTAAAATCATGTATTTTCTTATATAAAATATATGGTCTTAAATTTTAACATCAAATGATAATACAAATAAAAAACCCCGACATCAACTCACCAAATAACCAGACTAAACCACCAAGCCCCCATCCAGTTCCAAAGAACAACATCATAAACACACCACCACCCCCCCACAACCCCCCCCCCCCCCCCCCCCCCCCCCCCCCCCCCCCCCCCCCCAACCGTAAAACCTACCGCACAACTCCCTCTCGTCCCAAAAGCCCCTCAATCTACATACCCAACATTACCCCACCAACCATCAGCCCCCGCTCCCCCCATACCATACATACCAGCCACCCACAATTCCCTATGGCGGTTTCCTCCGCCCAACCTGTAATCCAACATTTTGATTGTGTGTGGTAATATGACCTTTCCCCAAATTTAATAAAATATTTTCCCAATTATTATAACTAAAATCATAAAAATTCTTTGATTCGTCATTTAATAATTGTGTGATCTGATATGCCAGAAAAACCCTCAGTATTGATTACTTTGGAGGTCCTAAGGAGTCAGATTCATATTAAATCAGCATTCGAAATTATCTCCTAAATAATTCTATCCAAAATTATTGTCATTTTTAACCACAATTTGTAAATAATTGTGTCAAGTTAGCTTCAAAGTGCTGACCATTTTATCACATATGGCAGATACATTTAAAAAATGTATGTAGTTTGGATTTTTGAGTAATTAGTCTACTTAATATATTATTTTTGTAAAAAATTTTTATTAGAAGTCAATACATATTAAGCAAGAAATAAAATAAAAACGAAAAAAAAGAAAACATATAATTCCCTCTTTGGGTTTAATATGACGGATAGCATGATGGATTCAACAGTGGCTGAATGGGAGATGTCAGAGAGTAATTTGGAAGGCTGTAAGTCAGGTTGGAAGCCGGTAACGCAGTGGGGTGCCTCAGGGATCTTGTGTTTGGGTCCACTGTTGTTTGTCAATGTACATCAATGAATCTGGATGATGGGGGGGGGGGTTGAAAATTGGATAAGTAAAATATGCAGAAGATACAAAGATAGGTGGTGTTAGGTGGATAATGAAGTAGATTTTCCAAAGTCCTACAGAGAGATTTGGTGCCATTTGGAAAAAGTGGGCTGAAAAGAATGGCAATGGAGCACTTCACACTAAAGCTGTTACGTGTGAAGTGATAACAACTTGGCAAGGACAAATTCAAAATAGGACGTAACAAGGAAAATGGTAGGGATTGAGGAATCAGTGGAACCAAGGGATCTTCGGAATGACTGTGCAAAGAATCCCTGAAGGTGGAATCGCATGAAAATAGGGTGTAAAGAAAAGCCTTTGGTGAGCTGGCCTTTTATAAATCAGAGCATTGAAATATTAGGCGTATGGAAGTAAAGTTTAAAATTGTATACAACGCATATTGTATACCAATTCTGGAGTATGGTGTACAATTTTAGGGGTCGCCAAGTTATAGGAAGGATTCCAACAAAAAAGAGAGAGACAGAGGAATTTAGCAATAATGTACCAAGGGATCCAGCCAGCACGATGTTACACCGAAAGGTTTAACAAATTAGTTCTTGTATTCTTTGGAGCGCAGGAAATTAAGGGAAGGGGGTACTATGATAGAGGTCTTTAAAATGTTGAAAGGGATAGACATAGTTTTAACGTGGATAACGTATTTTCCCATTGAGGTAAGGGCAAGATTCAAACAAGAGGGCTATGAATGAGAATTTAAAGGGCCACAAAGATATCGGGGTACGAGGTGAACCTTCCTTACACAGAAGGGTGGTGGCTGTGTGGAATGAGCACCAGCAGAATGGTGGAGAGCAGGATCGATTTTAAACAGTTAAGAGTAAAGATGAAGGTGTATAAGGACGTGAGGGAATGGAGGGGTATGGTCTTGAGTGCAGTAGATGGAACTAGGGGAAAACAAATTGTCGACACGGACTGGAAGGGCCGAGAGGGCCTGTTTCCAGTGCTGTTAAAAATTGTTACATGGTTATAATGGTTATATGGTCATCACATACATATCTTAAAATTTTTTAAAAATTTAACGGTCATTCTATTTATACTTCTATATTTTTTTTATTATTTTATAACAGAGGAAAATAAAGAGAAATAAAAAAGAAGAAAAAGAAATAAGAAAGAAATAAAAAAACAATAAAATAGTGGAGTAAATAATCAAGAATATCTTACATTGGAGATATATTCGTGATCTACTGTATATAATTCTTTCATCTATCCTTACATATATCATGCTTCAGTCAGGGCCTCAAAAAACGGACCACCCTTAACCCCCTTTAAGTATTCGAATAAATGGAGACCATATTCCTACTGAACTGATCTAACCTGTCAATGTAGGGCCAAGTCCCTTAATCTTTCCAAGGTGGTGTATCCGACATTTTTGTAATCCACATTTTTGATTGTGGGGGATATTGGACCTTGCCCAAAAATCTTATTAATACTTTTTTACCAATATTAAAACTATAAACCAATAACAATTATTTGTTGTGTGTTAGTACTGATTTCCGCGTTTCTATATTCCGCTAAAAATACTTAATTTTGAGTCTGGAATTAAATTTGCAATTAAACAACATTCGAGATATCTATAAAAATTTTTTCTGTCCAAAAAATTATAATTTTTGTACATTTTGTGAATGATGCGTTAGTGAAAAGTCATCTACTTGTTTGACTTATTTATCACATATAGCGGCAAACAAATGAGAAAATTCTGTTTTAATTGAATTTAGATAAGTGTAATCTATGATAAACTTAAAGATTTATCAATTATTATTCTGGCATTTAATGACAATGGTGTATATGTTGTAAACTTTCATTCCATATTTTCATACAATTGTTTGTACCTATTTCGTTTTCCCATGCCCCAGTCCTATATTTTATTCCGTATTTGGTAAAATCAATTTTCCCAGTAAGATATTATAAATATAGAAGAAATTAATTTTTATTTATTCAGATGTTTATTTAGACTTTCATCTACAATTTCTGGGGGGGGGGGGGGGGGGTCATGTCTTTTTCTATTCCTAAAATCTTTGTGTATTGATTTAACATAATCTCTCAATTGAGATATCTAAAATAGTTCTTTGTAGTGTAATCCAGTAATTTTGTGTAATTCCTGAAATGAAAGAAATAAAACTTTTCCCCCGTAGAGATCACCCCATCTTATTTATTTCCATCAGTTCTTATCCATTTAAAACAAACTTTATCCATCAATGTTAAAATAATGTTTTGTTTACATTGAAAGAAGCCAGTTGGTATACTCTGTAATTTTAAATGTTTTTTTTAATTGTTTCCAAGATGCGCGTATACCCCACACGTTCAATTATTGGGTTTCTCTATAAATTTTCTTTATGTATTTTATTGATAGCAAAATAAAATCGAGCTAAGTTTCGAAATGGTGAACAGTCTACCTTTTCCATTTTTAACCAGTTTTTGGTTGTTTATCTACTACTTCCAACCAGAAAATTCATATTTTATATATTGAACTTCGCCCAATAATAAAACATAAAATTAGTGCAATGCAAAACCCCATTCATTTTTGATTACATAGATGTTATTTAAATTATTCATGGTTTCCTTCTAATCCCAATAAAATTGGTAACTATAGGGTTCCACTTTTCTTTAAAAAAAAAAAAAATTTTAAGGAAGGATATATCGGGATCTATTTGAAACAATGTTAAAATAATTGTGGAAGAAAAATCATTTTTAAATCTGCACAAATTTTACCTAGCATTATAAAAAAGGTAGTGTTTTTCCAATATAGGATATTTTTAAATAGTATTTATTCAATAATGTGCGAGGGCCCTACTCATAATAAATACAGCAACCTATCAATATGTTAACCAACATACCCAGCTCTTATGAAATAATATCGATAGCCTCACAATATCAACACCTGCAAATGCTTAACAAACAGTAATTAAATTCCCAAAATTGGCATAAGTTCACTTTTTAATTCCAATTAATTCAAACCCTGAAAACGAACCAAATTGGATAATTCAACTCATAAGATAGGAAATTACTAAAGAAGGCTTTGTGATATAAAGAATACTATATCTGCATTTAAATAGATTTTTAATTTCAGTTTACATTATTTCATACCCGTATATTTCAG